>CM042851.1:46572683-46825183 GCA_023653725.1 Bungarus multicinctus | reverse complement strand
GCCCCAACTGCATCTATTCTCTACCTCCCGAATCCCAGCTGATCGGCTGGGTCTTCTTTGATTGTCCAGCACAGGAGAACGGAGCTGGAAAGGAGGTTAATGGGGTGGGAAGGGAATGGGATTTTGCAGTAACCTTCTCCCAAGAGTGGGTGGAAATGGAAATTTTACAGTATCTTTCCCCTGCCATGCTCACCAAGCCACATCACATCCACCAAGTCACACCACACCCACCAAGCCACATCACATCCACCAAGCCACACCCACAGAACTGGTAATAAAAAAAATTGAACCACCACTGCACAAATTATCAGTTTTAGTTACATTCCTTCAGCGTTTAGCATAGAATTCTAACTCTGGTTGAAGATTTCTTTCACAACTCCACAGTAACTCTACTAAGTTCTAGACTGCTGGGATGGATGCTTAAATGGCAGCTTTAGAATCAAGTGCTGTTCTCGACACCTCTTGTTGTGTTCTTTATCACCCCCTTCCCCATTCCCAATGGTAGATTTTACTGGTATTTTGATACGGGGAGGAAGATGAATTTGTCACTATGAAAATCACCAAGATAAATACAGTAGGTGCATTTCAGAAGATAAAAATCCCTATAAACCTACTCAAAATCTAGGCCTTTTCCTTCCTTAAATCTGGTCACCATCTATTTTTTTTCCAGAACTCCATCCATTTTCCATCAAAAAAACATTAGATCAACAATCTTTTCACTGTTATATGAAAAACTAGTCTGGGGAAGAAAAGGTGATTTCATTTACTGACACATCTGTCTTGGGATAAGGCAAATCCTGATGAGTCCAATCAAACTTTTTCTGAAATGTTTTCGCTAAACAGAATAGAATAGAATAGAATAGAATAGAATAGAATAGAATAGAATAGAATAGAATAGAATAGAATAGAATACTTTATTGGCCAAGTGTGATTGGACACACAAGGAATTTGGCTTAGTGTAAATACTCTTGGTATACATAAAGAAAAGATACATTCGTTAAGAATCAAGAATCATAATGTACAACACTTAATGATAGTCATAGGGTACAATCAACAGTCAAATCATACTAGGAAACAGTATAAATCATAAGGATTCAAGGGACAAAGTTATAGTCAAACAATCACAAGTGGGAGGGGATGGGTAATAAGGAGTGATGAGAAGATTAGCAGTAATAGTAGTGCAGACTTTGTAATAGTTGAACAGTGTTGAGGGAATTATTTGTTTAGCAGAGTGATGGCTTTCGGGAAAAAAACTGTTCTTGTGTCTAGTTGTTCTGGTGTGCAGTGCTCTATAGCGTCGTCTTGAGGGAAGGAGTTAAAACAGTTTATGTCCGGGATGTCAGGAGTTTGTAAATATTTTCACAGCCCTCTTTTTGACTAGTGCAGTATACAGGTCCTCGATTGAAGGCAGGTTGGTAGTAATGACTTGACACAATAACTTAAGATGAGTGAATCATTTGTATTTCTGCAGGATCATTGACAGTCTCTTTCACATTCACTAGAAATTTATATTCCTAAAATTTGGTATGGATATTCCACAATAACCTCACCAGTTGGCAAATGCTGCTAACCCTATTTATGAATGGAGGCTATTTAGTACATTCAGGTTTGGAATGTACTCCTGTAGGAGATTCCAAAGGAATCACAGATTACCAGGCTAGAAAATCAGGGAACTTTGCAAATCACAGCAGTGGTAATTCAATAAAGAAGAATATTTGAAACTTAGGGTTGAAATGAGTGGTTCCGGGTATTATGTGAACTTGATTGTTTCACTACCCAAATTAGGTAATGTCATCAGTGCTCATCTTCTTCTTGTTGTTGTTGTTGTTTTGCAAATATTTCATTATCCAAATTAAGTAACATGATCAGTCATCATCTTATTTAAATGACTCCATAAATCCCTTGCGGGATGGGGTCTGGGCAACTGAATGGATCTGAGTGTTTATTGGCCAGATGCCCTTCCTGTTGCCAATGCAGAGTTTTGATCGGCAGATATATTCTCATTGTGCCCAAAGAAAGAAATAGCCACTTCTACCTAGGATCAAACTCACCGTCTCCTGATTGTGAGGCGAGAGCTCCACCTCTAGGCCACTCAACTAACAACATCAGTGCTAGTAGTAAATAATTTCTGTACTGTTTACACTGGTAAATCACTTCTGTACAAGTACAACAAAGGGGTCCACCATGCATGATTACTTAAACCACACAAATCCTAGGAGACTGGTGGGTCCTTTTGCAATTTTCAACCATGTCTGACTCTTTCGTAAGCACATTTGTAAGTAAAACGTGGTTATAAATCTTTCCCACATTCAAGGACTGAAATTGAATGCTGATAGATCTTGAACTGAAGCAATAGGCCTGCCAATACAATTTTAAATTATTGCCAACATTCATTATAGCAACTTAGCCATTTGAGAGTTAAAATCATTTGCAAAATTGCTGATTGACCTGAATTTTTGATTTATTAAACCTAGCTAATAGATGCAACACAGATGTCACTATTAATACTATTATAAATTAGGGCCTTAATTCTGAACACAAAGCAATGTGAACTTCAGCTGTGGTCATTTCCATCCCACTGCCACATTTTAAACTGCAATCTGTAACACCAAAGTAATTATTTTAAAATGCTAATATACTCACATAATTTTGTCTCAGTCTAGTTTTAGACCCTAGTTATTTTGAAATGAGCTTTCTGAACTCCAAGCTGTATTACAAATCATACACATTAAAAAAAAGTTATTTCCCAACCTTTCATTGGATGGAGCTGTTCATGTAACAGCATTCTTAGTCTTTACTACTGAATGATGGTGTGGCTAGAACTCCACTATTTTAGCAATCTTTCATGTTTTTCTCATCGGAAAACATTATCCTCTACAGATAGAGGGGTAACTTTGCTCAATATTCATTTAAAAAAGAGGGTTGCAATGTTAGCACTGTGATTTTTTTTTCCTCTCTAGAAGAAAGTGACAAGCTTTACAATAGTACACCTTCTCTAGGTAAGGAAAGTAAAATGTCGATAGGTTGGATTATAAGAGTAAGACATTGTAAGCTTGTGGGAAAATGTAGGTAGACTAGATAGTAAGAAGAGATAAAATTTACAAACAAATAAATAAGGATCATAACAAGAATACATGAAGAACAGTTGCAGGGATTGGGTTATCTAGTCTAGTGAAAAGAAGGACCAAGAAGTAACATGACAGCAATGTTCCAATATCTGAGGGGCTGCGACAGAGAAGAGGGGGTGAACCCTATTTTCTAAAGCACCAGAAGTCAAGACATGAAACAATGGATGGAAACCAATAAAGGAGAGAAGCAGCCTAGAATTAAGGAGAAACTTTCTAACAGCAAGAACAATTAACCAGTGGAATGGCTTGCCTTCAAAAGGTGTGGGTGCTCCATTACTGGAAGCTTTTAAGAAGAGACTGGACATCCACTTGTCTGGAATAGTATAGGGTTTCCTTCTTGTGCAGGGGGGTTGGAGTAGAAGACCTCCAAGGTCCCTTCCAACTCTTATTCTGTTCTGTTGCCTGATCTATAAGTAGAACCAGATAATGTCAATCCTATAGAAGACAACAATATCCAACAGAACAGCCCACCTAATCACATACAATCTGATGAGAAATCACATAGTAATCAAATTTGAAGCATCGAAGAGGTCACTGACATGTCTACAAGTAAAAAAAAAACTCCAAGAATTGCAAGCTAACATTCTCAAGTATCGTCATGTCAAATGCTCCAAACGCTGTTGCAGGAAATGAAAAGAGGACATGAAACTAATGGCACAAGGATAAGAAAGAAGAAGAAGGAAGCCTTACCTTCCTTCCCATTTATCAGTCAATTTAAAGGTAAATTCCCAGTGACAAGGTAACAGTGTGAGAACTCCAGATGTAACTTTCTGATTGGATTCCCCTGCTCCCAATAATCTTGGCATTCCTGACAGAGCCTTGTGTTCATCCTGATTAGCTGCTACAGTTAAATATACTCTAATGCACCGATGCACTAAGCAACTCTAATTCTGTAGACAAACTTCCCATCAGTAGGAGATAGTGCTTAGAGCTGCCACGAGAAAGAGATCTATATTTTGTCTATAGGATGCAGAAGTGTCCAGGAGGTTAATATTGCAGTTTGAAAGAGTGCAGCAGATGGTAACAGTGTGTGGCAGTGAACCAGCTGTACTTCCTGCACAGAATTGCCCAGGTGTGACAGAGGTATAGCCTTATCCAGCTGATCTCTCCCTGCAGACATCATTATCGGTTAGCATAGCTGCTAAGGATCTCTGGTCACTGCTCACATTATCTGATCCACTCCTGTCTTAGTTTGGCTGTTGAAAAATGTGTCAACATGCATCAACAGCTCTGGCTGTTGAAAAAAAGTGTCAAGAACAATGCCATATAAACTCTTCAGATCTCATTTCCACTCATCCAAAGTGTGAGGAGTGAACTGGCCATACAAATCTTTGCTGTCTGTAAAAAAACAAGTGGAGGGACACAAATAAGACATTTTTTTTTATTAACGACCCTGTAATCCTCTGCATTGAGGTGAAGTCAGGATGACTGAATGGAGCTTGAGCATTTGCTAGCCGGATGCTCTTCCTGACACCTACATGGAGTTCACAGCAGACCCAAGAGTGGGATTCAAATTTTTTAATAACCGGTTCTGTGGGCGTGGCTTAGTTGGTGGGCGTGGCTTGGTGGTTATGTGACTGGGTGGACGTGGCTTGGTGGTCATGTTATTGGCTGTGCTTGGTCAGCTCAATATCACTCACATTGAGGCATGCATCTCCTCGTCTGACCTCTCATGAGTGTGGGGATGCTGCAACAGTCATAAGTCTGAAAAACATTGAATGGTCACTCCACGCAACCAAAGTACCAGCAAAGGAGGGGAAAAAAACTCCAGAGAAGTTCCTGAGACAGCAAGTCTAGTCCTGCCAAGAATGTAATAAGGGTTAACGGAGAGGCAGTTTCTGTAAGCAACACCAGAATGTTTCATTCCTGCCTTCCTTACAGGATTAGGCCAGTAATTTCTTCTAAGCAGTTCTCCGAACTGCTTAGAATGTTAACAACCGGTTCTAGCGAATAGGTGCGAACTGGTAGAACTGGTAGAATCCCACACCTGAGCAGACCATATCTGATTGCACCCAGGGAGAGAAATATCTGCCACTACTTAGGATCAAACTCATATCCTTCTGATTGTGAAGCGAAAGCATTTTCTTTAGGCCACCTCATGCTCGCAAATAGGAGGAATACAATTTTTATTATTATTATTATTATTGTTGCTGTTGTTGTTGTTAGTGTTGTTGTTATTATTGCTGTTGTCAGTGTTGTTGTTATTGTTGTTGTTGTTATTATTATTGTTGTTATGATTATTGTTTATCAGGAATACTCAAGATTTAGGTATTTATTCCTTGATTTATATTCTGACTTGTTTAATTGTCTTAATTAATTCTGATCAGCCTACAAAAAGCACGAGAAGTAGATTTGCATTTTTTTTATGGGGCATTTTCAATGGGCAGAAAAGCTGAGACAGCAGCACTAATCCATTTTCTCTGTTTTACTGTAACGTGGTTGTTGTTTAATGCAGTTAAGTATTTTAAGTGTCCATTAAGCAAGGAAATATCCTAAAAATAGATCAAATGAATCTAACCAACAGATAAACAAAGAAGCCTTCTGCTTTTTAATGCTTCTGAAATACGGGTGAGAAGGTCTGGTGGATAAAAAAGATAAAGATAATCTTTAAATAAGAAAAGTGGAACACAACATTCACCCAACATGGAAATGATGGAGTATTTAAATAACATTTGATCCCTCTATAAATTGGCTCTTTCTTTACTGATTTTGTGAAATGTCTTAATTTATGAGATGGATCCTTGGAATGTAGAAAGAATAATTCCACTGATATTTTTTGGGAAAGATTGAAGCAAATATAATTGAGAATCAGGTAGAATTCTTATAGGCATGATATTTTCATTGCATTTCTTTTCTTTTTCTCCTGAGAAACCCAATAATCTATAATCCCAGGCTAGCTAAAAAAAAAAAAAGAGTATCTTGTGCTCTGAGGCAATGAAGTAGGTGAGCTGAATGGAAATCCAGTTGTGTGAGCCACAGGGAAGAAATTTATTTTATTTTTCTCATTGAGAAAATAAACAAGAATAGCCAGAAGTTATTGACTTGGGGCAGAGCAAAGAGGCCTTCCTCAAGAAAATTTTTAAATGATATGAAAAAGACCTCAATTGCAAAGTATTTATTTAGTTACCAATGGTGAGATTCAAATTGTTTTACTACCGGTTCTGTGGGCATGGTTTGGTGGGCGTGGCTTGGTAGGCGTGATAAGGGAAGGATACTGTAAAATCTCCATTCCCTCTTCACACCTGGAGAAAGATTACTGCAAAATCCCAATCCCTCCCCACCCCATTAACCTGCTTTCCAGCTCCGTTTTCCTGTGCAGGGCAACAAAGAAGACCCAGCCAATCAGCTGGGACTCGGGAGGCAGAGAATAGATGGAAGTGGGGCCAGTCAGAGGTGGTATTTGCCAGTTCTTCAAACTACTCAAAATTTCCACTACCAGTTCTCCAGAACTGGTCATAACCTGCTGAATACCACCTCTGTTTGTTACTCCTGAACTTCCAGGTAACATAATATCTTGGACCACTCTGAAATGGAATATATGGCTAGAATATGGACACATTTATGACCTATTCAGGTGATACGAACCAATGAAGAATTCACCCTATGAGCAGGAGTGTGCACCAGCCCTACAAGCCATGTTGTGGTGTCAGTGAAGAATCAGTTGCCTGAAGCCCAGCTTGATTACCTGTAATGGGGAATCTTTCCCCTAACTGAATCTTTGCACTTACGGTAGCTTTGCACATTAAGACACTGTTGCATGTAATTTGATTGTAGCTAATATCAGGGGTTTCCCTGTTGCAATGTATGGCTGTGAAAGTTAGACCATAAGAAAGGCTGAGTGCCAAAGAATGGAGACCTTTGAATTATGGTGCTGGAGAAGACTCCTGCGAGTCCCTTGGACTGCAAGGCAATCAAACCAGCCAGTCCTAGAAGAGATCAACCCTGACTGCTCTTTAGAAGGCCAGATCCTGAAGATGAAACTCAAAGACTTTGGCCACTTAATGTGAAGGACGGATTCACCGGAGAAGAGCCTAATGCTGGGAAAGATTGAGGGGAATAGAAGAAGGGAACGACAGAGAAAGAGGTGGCTGGATGGAGTCACTGAAGCAAACAACCAGTTGTTATGCCGGTAGGATCCCATCCCTGGGGGATTCCATAAATACAACCCCTGCTCTTTTTCAATTGTACTAAGAGTCTCATGTAAGTACCAGATTCCATGGAATAGAATGGAAGTAACTCTTCTATTATTTCTCCAGAAGGACTTTGAGAATATAGAAGGTTTCATCACTCTTCCTCCCCCGCACTGAATGGAATGATAGTGAATCTAACTTGACAACTGGTTCCAGCAACAGTAGATTAGGGAGACAATGTCAGCATGAAAACAGATGCAAAGCAATCAAAAGTAACTAAATGGTGGACAGTGAACAATGAACCTGCCATCAAAACTCTTCCGCTGAAACTTCAGAGCAGGACTATTAGCAAATGTTTACTCAGCCCTTTTTCAAAATCTCCCTTTTCTCTTTGCTTGCATATTAACCAGAAGGTCCAATGCCAAAGGACATTAAGTCTCTATTCAACAATCACAAACTGTGCTGTTTCATTCCAGATTGCTTGTAGAACTTTATAAACAACAACAACAAGACAGTCCTTTCAGATGATTATCTAATACTAGCAGCCCTTCAAAAATCCAACTGCTCCTATTGTCTTCTTGCAAATGATCACAGTCTGGAAGAAACACAATTCAAGGTTTTGCCACACATCACAACCCAAATCATTTATTTATGAAACTTAAAGCATTCATAAAAAGAAAGGCAAAAGCCCTCTCCCTTCATTTTAATATTCTGAGTTCCAAAATAGTAAACGTTCTGTGATTATTGCTGATTTCTAGGACCAAATGGCTTCAGTATATTCCAGTCATTCATTGTGTTAGATATTATTGCAGAATCTGACACCGATCTCAGAAAAGGAAAAAAAAAAAACCCAATGTTTAGGAATTCCTGGTTTGTTGTCATTTATTAAATCTGTGTTTAACTTAATAAGCTGATTCAGCTGGATGCATTCCTCCTCCAATTAATTATAATCTTGCTTTGTACACAACTGCTCTACCATATCCCGAAAAGCAATACATAAACCCAAGTCAAAACACAACAAAACTCCCCAAACAGGTAAAGTTAAATAAAAAATAAGTTTATAAAAAGGAAGAATTATAATATAGTTTTCCACATGTTATGTGTGCTTCCCTAAAGTAATGAAAATGCTTGGATGAAGCAAAAAAGGCTGTTCATTATGAATAAAATAAAACTTAATAAAGTAAAATAATAAAAAAGCAGGAAAAAAGGGCTTTTTGAAAGGCTGCTTCTCTGCATGTAGTGTGCCGGAAGCGTGCAGGGAAGCACATCGTAAATCACCAAACCTCGTAAATAAACCGAACTGGTAGTTAACCCTGTTGGATCCCACCCCTGGCTTTGATATTAAGGAGTTCTACTCCTTCTCTCCACCTGAAAAGAAATATTGTCCAAATGCAAAACACAAGCAGAGGAGAGGAGTTTCAGTTTCAGTTTTAATTTCACAGCACCATGCAGCTTTAGTACAGAACAGTTGACTTAAGCCACGCCCGGGCTCCTTGCTGTCTCCTTCTTTCTCACACAGCAAATACTAGTTTCCAAATAGTCCTCAACTCTCTCACACACTGACGGGACGCTAGCCAGATGAATACCAATGGATGCTGGTAGGCAGAGGCGCAATTTTTTTCCCTTATTTTCCTTCCCCGAAACTAAGCCCGATCACATAGTTTTGTAGTGAAGCATGGTTATCCAAATAGTTATTTATAAAGTAGTTTCTTCTATATAATGAATCCTGCTGAATTTTTTGCTTGTATGCTGGCTGGATCGCTACAAACTCTGATGAATAGTTCATATGTCTTAATGATGTAAAAGTATAAGATGCCATCACATTAAAATCTGGGTCTGTAAAACAAGATTCAAAGGACTTTTTTTCCACCAATGTTCTATTCAACTACACGACTTGTTCTAGATTTTCCTGTATTTGGTACTGTTTAACTTCATTACACTTTTCTCCAACAAGAGTTCGAGAGGCTATTAACTTGGGTTTGAGTCTGGTCGAGCCATGAATCCTTTGGAGAGAGAAGCATCTGATCTCATAAAGTGATGTGATTTTTTTTTCTTCTGGATTTGGTGCAGTAGGGGAAGGAAATTGCGTTTTTTTTCTTTCTAATACCAGAGAATTATTTCAAATTTCCCTTTTCAGTGCCTCACATTGTTCTGCATTATATTTCAAGATAGTCTCATCTTGGCTTTGAATTTAGTGTGTCAAAGGTAACTTGTAGTGTGGCATTTACAAGCCCAATTATCAAAAATCTTAGTTGTATTACTGATCAAAAGGCCAGCAACCTCTTTCTACAAGACAACAATGGTTGCCCCATTCTACGCAATAGCTACAGAGCCTCGGTGAACAGTGATTAGAATATAGTATTGCCGGCTAATTCTGTCAACTGCCAGCAGTTCAATCCTGATCAGCGCAAGGTTGACTCAGATTTTTATCCTTCTGAGGCTGGTAAAATGAGGAGCCAGATTTTGGGGGGCAAAATGCTGACTATGTAAACCACTTAGCGAGGGCTGTAAAGCACTGTGAAGCGGTATATAAGTCTAAGTGCTATTGCTATTGTAGAAATCAATAGCTATGTCCTTTTTATCACAAAGGTTTGTATGTATTTGTGTATTCTATTTGTATCTTATTGGTTTGGGACTGTAACTAAATCCATAAAATAAATAGGGAAGAACTGTTTCCATACAGAAAAGCTAGGATCCCAGTAAGCATTCTGAACAAATCCATTCTTAATAAGGCATTGCAGAAATAAAATAGAATTACAAATCTAACCTTAAAGATTCCGGAGGACAGAAAGCGAGGGTATAAAATGCCTTAAAATGAACAAAGAACTTCATTGTCTGCTTATTTGCTTCTGGGCACAAACTAATATGGTTCTTACTTTTAAAGCTGTAGGGATTCCTTCTTTCAGAGGAAGATAAAGAAGACCACCTCCTGAATGATAAGTGGTCAGAATGTATTGCTAATGCTACTGCCATAATTTTGAAGATACTGTATCCCATGGTGGCACAGTGATTAAAATGCAGTATTGTGGACTAACTCTGTCCACAGCCAGGAGTTTGATCCTGACCGGCTCAAGGTTGATTCAGTCTTCCATTCTTCCAAGATCAGTAAAATGAGGACCAACAAGGGTAGGATCCAACAGGGTTAACTACCAGTTTGGTTGATTTATGAGTTTCGGTGATTTACGATGTGCTTCCCTGCACGCTGCCAGCGCTCCTGTAAATCGTCATCAACACGCTGCGTGCAGAGAAGCAGCCTCTTTCAAAAATCCCTCTTTTCCTGCTTTTTTAACTGCAGCTCTGCCTCGCACGGCAGCTGAAGTTGAAAAAAATCAGGAAATAAAGGTCAGGTAAGAGCCCGGGTGGGTGGGTGGGCAAAAACATCAGCAGACTCTATGTCTGCTGCTCTTCAGAGCTACCGGTTCTATAGAGGTGGACAGAACCGGTAGAAACCCACCCCTGAGGACCAAGATTAATATGCTGATTGTAAATAGCCTGCAGTTTGAACCTGACTGGGTCAAGGTTGACTCAGCCTTCCATCCTTCCAAGGTCAATAAAATGAGGACCCAGATTGTTGGGGGACAACATGCTGACTCTGTAAACCACTTAGAGAGGCCTGTCAAACACTATAAAGTAATATATAAGTCTAAGTGCTATTGCATTTAGTTTATCTTATTCTTGAAGTTTTCCTTGGCAATATTTGCTATTTGGAGATTTTCTTACTGGATTCTTAGCTTGAGACTTCTTTTCAGTAGGATCAAACATTGTTCTCAGTAGGATCAAACAGTTCTTCTTAGCTTGAGACTTCTTTTCAGTAGGATCAAACATCCTACTTTACAATACTCTCGTTCTCATTTCACTCCCCTACACATCTTAAGAAGAATATGGCTTCAATCCTGGCTTCCAAATCTAAGGGACTGGTTTAGACAAAACTCAACAGCACTTTCTTATGTGGCTATTGATCACCAACATGATCACCAACATCCGTTGATGGATATGGCACAAGAAGAAGAAGAAGAAGACACATCTTAAAAGTTCTGTTTTATTGTTCTGGTTAGTAATATAATAGCATGATTTAAAAAACAAACACACCAATTTTAAATCAGAGTTTTGTATAATAATACAGTGTAGATGTTAATACAATAGAAATTTGGCAAGTAATAGAAACAGCATCTTCAATTTTCTTTGTTCACATGAGCCACTAACATATCAACAGAGTTTGTAATTGCTTGGTGCAATCAGTCTCCAAATCAATCAGTCAATCAACCAATTTTTCACGTAAAGAACAAATGGTTCAAATAAATATGACGAAATAGCATAGGTTCCTGTTTCTCTATTTTTTTTTTTTTTTACTGTCATGATATAAGTACTGGTCAGTTCAATATGCCTGAAAATCCAGGAAAATGTCTGCATTTTATTTACAGTCAAAGAAGAGCCAGAGAGATTTTTAAAAGAATGAATCCACATATTTTCTTTGCAAGGAAACTGGTTCTTTCCTTCCAGGGCATAAAATTCTAGTTCTGGGCAACTAAGCCACATAATGCAGAAGCAGTTTTTGTGTGTTACATTCTCTTCCCTCAACAGATGGCTGGTTAAACTCTGCACACTTGGGAAATCAGTATTAGATTTCTACCCAGACCTCAGAAAATAAACTACAACAGCAAAGCCTCGGGAAAAAAAAGTAATTTCTTTCTTTCTTTCTCCCATACCACTGATAAACATTTCAGAGCATTCTCTCCCTCTCTCTTTCCCTCTCCCTCCCTCCCTCCCTCTCTCCCTCCCTCCCTCCCTCTCTCCCTCCCTCTCTCCCTCTCTCCCCACTTCTCCCTCCCTCTCCCTCTCCAACTCGCTCTCTCTCCCTCTCTCCCTCTCTCTCCCTCCCTCCCTCCCTCCCTCTCTCCCTCTCTCCCTCTCCAACTCGCTCTCTCTCCCTCTCTCCCTCTCTCTCCCTCCCTCCCTCTCTCCCTCCCTCTCTCCCTCTCTCCCCACTTCTCCCTCCCTCCCTCTCCCTCTCCAACTCGCTCTCTCTCCCTCTCTCCCTCTCTCCCTCCCTCTCTCCCTCTCTCCCCACTTCTCCATCCCTCCCTCTCCCTCTCCAACTCGCTCTCTCTCCCTCCCTCCCTCTCTCCCTCCCTCTCTCCCTCTCTCCCCACTTCTCCCTCCCTCCCTCTCCCTCTCCAACTCGCTCTCTCTCCCTCTCTCCCTCTCTCTCCCTCCCTCCCTTCCATCCTCTCCCTCTCTCCCCTTCCTTATGACACATACACACATGAATATCAAACTTTAGGAGACCTACATTCTCAAGTGTGCAAGTCCAAATATCCTTAGAATAGAGCTGGAAGGGACCATGGAGGTCTTGTAGCACAACCCCCTGCTCAAGCAGGAGACCCTATATCAAAGGTGTCAAACTCAATTTCATCGAGGGCCACATCAGGGTTGTGTTTGAACCTGGAGGTCTGGATGAGTGTGGCATGGCCAGCTCGAAATCCCTCGTGTTGGGGGCGCCTGTGTTGGCCCGAGCTCTCTGCCAGCAAAAATGGGCTTCCAAGCTCTGTTTTCAGCTGCGATGACTATTCTTTCTTGAGGAGGAATTAATTATCTTCAAGAAATTTCCTTTAAGAACACTTCCTTTTTCTCACTAAGTGGAGAATGAGATAGTATTTCACCCATCCTCACAATATAGGGGAGATCTTCTGAGTGTTTAGGTGACAATTTGTGGGAGGGACCTACCCTGCGGCATATTTGTTTGGGTATGTGGGGAGGAGAGAGAGAAGAAATGTTTCAAAAACAACAACAACAAGGTAGTAAACCTTTAGTTATCTTCTATGCCTAATCCAAGAATGAAGGCTGCACAAATATTCATTTGAGATTCAGTCTGAAAAGAAATCCAAAGATTTAGCTTGAAGGTAACATCGGTTCAGTTCAGTGAATTGAGCCGGATGCCTCTGAATCCTTTTGATTCGGTTACTTTTGCATTTTTTTTTTTTCAGATCAAATTCAGTTTGCAAATCAGTTTTAACATCAGACCAAACTAACTGAATCAGATTTTCAGAAGGAGGTGACATTTCAGAGTGACTTTTACATGGTTCTCACAGACTTAGTTAAGTTTAATTTCTTGATGGGAACTAACTTTTCTTCAAAAAGATCATCCTTTCTGGATTAAAATGCATGTTTTCATTTTATCCAATGTCTATTAATGCTCTCTCTAAACCCTAGCAAGAAGGGTTTAGTTTACAGTAGAAGGAGGCATAGGCACATATATTTAACTCTCTCTCTCTCTCTTCCTCTTTCTCTCTCTGTCTCTCTCTCTCTCTCTGACAGAGATAGAGTGTTTTAAGTATATGTGAGTATGCCTCCTTCTACTGTAAACTATGTTGTCACTATTCTCCTACAATCCTGACTGTGATTTTGAGAATTCCAAAAGCATTTTATTGCAACTGATTTTAATGTTAATCCATTTAATATTCTAGTTTACATTTGCTTTGAGTAACCAACAAATGAAAGTACTACAACGTATGTGTACATATTTATAAACTAGTCCTTTTGAATTCAATGGGATATATCCCCAAGTAAATGGTGTATAGAATATAGTCTTGGTTTTTATTGTGATTCATGCATGGATTTTTATCTATTCTTTTAAATCTATTTAATGCTTCCTTTCATTCTGATCAGGAGGCATTCTCCTGGATAGTAGAAGTAAAATTATCCTAAAATTTGTCATTAAAATCCAGAACTTGGCTTACTTCCATAGAAATAGAGACATCACTGTTGTACAGCAGAACATATTTGAAAGATGTAATATTTTCACTTCTGTTTAAAGGGAAAAAAATAAAATGTAATTGGACACAGGAGAGATATTAAAATGTACTTCAGTGTTCATCTTGTTGATAAGGAAGGAAGGAAGGAAGGAAGGAAGAAAGAAAGAAAGAAAGAAAGAAAGAAAGAAAGAAAGAAAGAAAGAAAGAAAGAAAGAAAGAAAGAAAGAAAGAAAGAAAGAAAGAAAGAAAGAGAAAGAAATAAGAAATAAAAAAAGAAAGAAGGGAAGGAGGGAGGGAAGGTTTTATTTGCATATTAGATTTCTTGTAAAATCTAAGTTAGAGATTACTCTGATTTAGCAAAGTGCGCAAATTGATCTAATTGTGGTTAATTCCATCAACCATTTCCATAAAACACTTATCTGATTGAACCCACATATTATGCCAAAGACCACAAAACGCCTGAAATCCACAGACAATTCTTAAAAAAAAAAAAAAATCTGATAGATGAAGGCCTTTAAGAATTGGTTGAGAGAGCATCAGTGGTAAAATTTTTACTACCGGTTCTGTGGGCATGGCTTGGTGGGTTATAGTGTGGCTTGGTGGGTATGGCAGGGGAAGGATACTGTAAAATCCCCATTCCCTCCACACCCACTAACCTGCTTTCCAGTTCCATTTTCCTGTGCAGGGCAACAAAAGAAGACCCAGCCAATCAGCTAGGACTTGGGAGGCAGAGAATAGATAGGAGTGGGGCCAGTCAGAGGTGGTATTTGCCAGTTCTCCGAACTACTCAAAATGTCTGCTACCAGTTTTCCAGAAATGGTCAGAACCTGCTGAATACCACCTCTGAAGGGTATGCAAATTTTCTTACTGATTCTAACTAATATGCATATATTGGAAGAAATGATAAGTGAAGAACATTACTAAAGGGATAGTAACTGCTCAAATTTAGCAGGAAAAAAATGCATGGATGTTGCTGGGAGAATGGATGGGAATTGCCAAATAAACCTAAAAAGGGAAGGAAAAAAAATCAGATTCATTAAAATCCTTCCTGTGGTTTAATGAGAGGAAGAAAATTAGATTTTGCAGAAGCAGTTGATACAGGATCGTCTTATTAAAACAAGCAGAATGGATGCATGATGGGTGTTTTGGCCATGCACGTCCTAATGGAAATCAACCTTCTAAAACATTGCTTTTCATCTTCTCAAGAGGCTTCAAGTATACAAATATGTAGAGATTCAAAAACACTGATACATACACTTAAGGATTTAGTTGAGAACCAAAATACAGTTTTATCTGACGTTATCACTTCAATCATGTTGACTAATAACTTTCATTTTTTTCCTGCTGCAAAATACTTTATAGTGGAACACAAAATAATAGATTAACAGGGTAACAGACATTAAAATATTACTGATAGGTGAAGAAAAAAAAATAGGTTTGATCCTATGGATAGACAATTGATATATGTAGCAGATCATTTCCAACAGCATTACTAAGTATTAAGTATTTATCATCAAAAAATTGAAAAAAAAAATTAAACTCCACAGCTCATTTTCCTTCTGTCCACAGCTAAAGAATGTTATCGATGTTCTGAATTAAATGATCAGGCTTGATATATCTTGTAATGGTTTGAAAAATATGCTATAATTAATATTTTACCCAGTAGGAAACAATTGTTCAAATTAGTAAGTAGGTAGGTAGATGATAGATAATCAGTAGATAGGCAGATGGGTAGGGAGATGATAGATAGATAGATAGATAGATAGATAGATAGATAGATAGATAGATAGATAGTATAATAGTATACTATTATAATTCTAGTATTATTGTGTAGTAATTCTTTTATCTATTTCCCATGTGCAAAACGTCTACAGTTTCTGATGCCTTGCTGAACTAGAAATCCTAAGGATAGAGCCAACAAGAACATATGCATCCTTGACACACAATATGCAATTTAATGTCCTGTTAACAATCCTGTGGATTTTAGCCCAAAATATGTCAACAATTGAACAAACCATGTCACTTAATGCTAAAGATAGGCAGGATGGCAAAGCTATTTATGAAACACATTTATGAGCTTAGTTCAACAGTGAAGCTTCAGAGGTAGAAGGAAGGAAAAAACAAAGGAAGAGAGGGAAAGGGGAAGGGAAAGGGAAGGGTGAAAGGGAGAGGGAGAGGGGGAGAGAGAGAGAAAGAGAGAGAGAGATCATTTGACTAGGCAAAAGGAATATTCCAATGTTCCATAAAAAGGGTAAATGAAATCTGTCCCTCCCATTTTTAATATATTGGTAATTTCATTGCTCAGAATCATATTGATGAATCTTTGTTCAACATTAAATGTTATGCAAAATCCCATTGCCCTCTGACTGACTAGACACAACCATGAAATCCCAGAGAGTTAGGCTAGCATGGGAAATTGGAAAATAACCCCAGGAGTTCCCAATGGTAAACCATTATCTCCCCAGAATAAAACATGGCTATGTCCTTCTAGTCACCAGAAACTGGTTAGCTGCATGCTCATTTGGTCAAATGTATAATTCTCTGTTGAACCATTTGTTTTTCTTTACAAACCATTGGCCTTAAAAAGTAGCCCTGAGATATGGACAGGTGTGGACTTCTCTGCCTTTATCCCAAACTGAAGATAGCAATAACAATAGCACTTAGACTTATATACCATTTCACAGTGTCTTACAGTCTTCTCTAAGCAGTTTACGGAGTCATCATATTGCCTCCAACAATCCAGGTCCTCATTTTATAAACTTTGGAAGGATGGAAGGACTGAATCAACCTTGAGCCATTGACAATCGAACTACTGGCAGTCGGCTGAATTTGCCTGCAATACTGCACTCTAACCACTGCGCCACCACAGCTCCTCCCTGATTGTCCCTGACATAGAAAATATTAATGCATTTCTGCAGCTCAACCTTCAGATCATCCATTGACTACAAAATCACAAATGTATTTTTGCAGTCAAGTCCATTCTAGGATTTTGGAGGAAAACAAACAAACACTGGATGCTGAGCAACCAGGTCTTATTTTCTTGTTCATGCCAAAAAGTGGAAAGCAAACATCCTCAGCTCTACCTTCCCAATAGGAATTCGACAAATCAGAGCCACTGATGAAGCAAACATCCTTATAAAACCAGCTAATAGCCGCACATAATTCCAGGAGAGATCTATTGTCAGCATGAAAAACTAATGCTGTGGTTTGCTACCACTGCTTCCAAATCTGATCGCCATGTCAATAAAGCACTGCAAAATTGTTTTAAGAGACATAAATCATTCATCCTGCTGTGGCACACCACGTTATAATCAGCACTGTTTGCCACAGACATCTACGGGTTTTTTTTTTGTGTGGGTTTGGCAGAAGCATATTTCTGCATACCTTGGGGCGATGGTTGAAAGTAAAACAAATGAAGAAGGGATTGAGGAGACTGTTCAGATGACTTATGGTGCTGTGGCCTGTTGCCCTCCCCCCAGCATCTCCCCCCAGCAGCCAAATCAGAGGAGGAGAAGGATTGGGAGTCAGGTTAAGCATCAAGGCAATCTGAGAGCTCCAAGTGGGGAGAGCTGTCAGAGAGAGAGAGGTGGAGCCCATGCTTTCCATCAGCCTTCAGCTGGAGAGTCAACAGTTCCCAGGTCCGAAGGTGGCTGATGAGGAAAAGGAGGAACAGTTGGGTCCAGTGCCTGTTTCCCTGATGCGCAGAAGGCAGAGGAGAGGAAAGCAGTGGAAATCTATGGGCTGATCCTTGGGACAGAAGAGCCACTGCTGCTACCTAAGCCCCACCCTAGCTCTGGGGATAAAAGGCAGGTGGCAGAGACGAATAGGTGTCGCAGACAACTATTCATTTTCCTGTCAGTCAGCCACTGATAGTCCAAACTTCTGAATCCTGTCTGGAACCGTATCTAAATTCTTTCTTGGAATCTGTGGCACTGAGAGTCGGGCATGCCTTTGGAGCATGTGTGTGTGTGTGTGTGTGTGTGTGTGTGTGTGTGTGTGTGCATCCGCTGCTGGAAAAAGTGTGATAAGAGAAAAAGAAAGAGGTGGCATGGTGGAATAAATATGGAAGTAGAAGTCTGGGTTACCTAGTTACTTCTGGTGCTAGGTAATGGTACTACGATTGTATTGCTACTTATTGTATTCCTTGGCAATCAAAGTTTCATTCTTTGAAATCAGGTTAGAGTTTTCTTGGGACTTTTCAACAGTAAAAACTGTCTTCTTCTGTAATGTATTTATCAATTTCCGAGCCTTGGATTTCCAGCAGGTTATGTACTGTATCTGAAATCACTGTTTGACAAGTCCTGTTCAGACTTGTTTTTAAATGGCTACACAAATACTGCACATTATTGAATGTAAATTGAACTGTAAATTGTGATTGGGTGTCAGGTTCCATATCTTTCAACAGTCACTCCCTTTTGAAGCCAATATTTTAGCATGCTGTGCAACTCTTAACAGTTGGGTTACGACTTGAAACATCCAACTCTGGTTTTATTGACCTACCTGGGTGCTGAGGTGACATCACTCGAATAGGAATGCCAAAGGTGCTTTTTCAGGAAGCAAGTAGACCTTATTTTTCTTTGAAGATGTTTTGCTTCTCATCCAAGAAGTTTCTTCAGCTCTGACTGGGTAATGAGGAATGGAAGGATTTATACTCCTTGCGGACAGCTGGTCATTTGCATTCTTTTAGGGAGTTGTTGAAGCCACTTGGAAGTTTATCTGTGTCTTCTGGGTCACCTGAATAGTGCAAACGGGTGTGAAGCCTTCTTGGAACTGCTGAAAGGATTGTGTCGTAGAATGGAGATGCCAAATCCTTCCCCCTTTGTTGAGAGAGAGCTGCTCAATTTTGACATAGATCCTTCCACTCTCCACCATCCAGTCAGAGCTGAAGAAGCTTCTTGGTTGAGGAGCAGAAAGTCTAGCTGCCTTTTGAAAAAAGTACCTTTGGGACAATCATGACCTGGATGACTGAGAATCTCCATAGACCCTTGAATAGGAACATAAAGCGATTCTTTTTGGTGGTTTCTCTTATTCTCTTCATTTATTGGCTGGCACAAGCTGTTAGATTCAAGCTGTTAGCTTGTTTGCAAAATAGATTTGAAGGAGAAATGAGAAGGAAGAAAGTTAGTTTAATGATACATCTCTGCTAGCATCTGGTGACTGAGGAATGCTGATCCTAAAGTCATAATGCAGAAGCAAGAATCACTAGAGCGATGGGCTGTGTTTGCAAGTAATGTCTTTAGGGCTGGGGATGTTAATAACAGCAAGGCATTTGGGAGCTGATGTTTGTCCTGGCACCCTGATAAAATAGTCTGGCACACAGATAAAATGATTCATAAATTGTCAATCTGCCATTAAATAAAGAACAAAATAAGAACAATTGTGCTGATAGTCTAGTAATGATTCATCAAGAACGAGATGATGGCCAAGAGCCAATCTGTGGTTCATTTACCTGGCGCGAGGGCCAATCAACAATGCAGGGTTGAGTATAGTGGAAAATTTTTGATGAGAAGCAAAGGGGGAATCTCCATTAGCAAACAAAGGAGCTGGGAAGAGCACTGAGCAAGACTGGCATTCTGTTTTTATATGCCAGGATACAGGAAATTCAAAGCAGCAATACTTTGTCATTGGTCAAAATCATTGGGCTATCACAAAGATGAGCGGGTAAACATATTTTCCAAAGCACCAGAAGGCAAGACAAGAAACAATGGATGGAAACTAAGCTAGGAGAGTATCCACCTAAAATCAAGGAGAAATTTCATAACGCTGAGAACAATTAGCCAGTGGAATGCCTTGTATTCAGAAGTTGTGGCTGCCCCATGACTGGAGGCTTTTAAGAAGAGACTGGACACAGCCATTTGTCTGAAATGGCATAGAGTCTCCTGCTCAAGCAGGAGTTTGGCCTAGAAGACCTCTAAGGTGCTTTCCAGTTCTGCTATTCTATAGTCTACAAATTCCTTATCAAGAAAACATGTGGAGAAGTAATGCTGTTCAGCATGGAGTCCACGTTGCAACAAGAACAGCTTCTATTCTTACTGCATCCTGAGTATCTAGCTATGGTTTCTTTGCAGGGTCTGCTTTCAGCATTCCTTATCAAGCATGAAGATCTTTTTCTGATCTAGCTAAACTGCTGGCAGCATCCTGTTTTGAGTTTCTATGCAGACAAGACAAAAACAGACTAAAAAGAATTGAGAAGACTATGTTCTTTTTTAACTGGTGTGCTTTCAAGGTGTGCCCTCAGAGAAAGACAGAGACGGAGAGAGAGAGGGAGAGGGAGAGAGGGAGAGAGAGAGAGATGTACTACTTGGTGAGGAGAACACTACATTTCTTCTGTTTATGAGTTTTGCACATTGCTGGCATTCAGTTTTAATTATAAGAGGGAGAACAGTAACCAATGACCGTGGGAAGACTAAATATTCCATCAACTTGGAGCCAATATCTACTGGAGTCAATGTGAGACTTTCCATTAATGTCAGCCCCTTAGGAGACTAAAAATTATGATTTCCAAACCAAACCGAAACAAATATCTTCTTAGAAAGGAACAGGGGGAAGAAAACAAATCTAATGTTCTAGAAGCCTACAGGAAATAAAATAAGCAACACTGGGGCCTTGCTCTCAAGGAGAAAACCTTAGCAATCTTGACACAAGCCGTTAATCTTCAATACTCACAGTTAATGAGCTGTACTTGAATGTTAATGTTCTGTGCCCAAGCCTAATTGGTATAACTTAGCATAGCTTGGGAGAGAATCCTGTATTTAATGTAAATAATGGAGCCAGGCTATGTTCACAGGAAGCCATATCTCCTTTTCTGCTGGGACAGAGCTGCCATCCACTTTTGGATCATTGGTGTTGAAAACACAGACAATACATTGGCTTGGTAGGAAGTGGGAGCATCAGGCTTTTCTGAAATATCATCAGCCACTACTCCCTTGGCCTTGGCTATTCAGGGACATGGCTGGGAAAGAGACCCCTAGCCTCAAAATTCTTAGGCAGAATCTCCCAAATATTCTCCAAGCTGGGGTACAGCATCACGAACCTCCCATCCCTTTGAAAGAACTGTTTAAGCTTCTGTTTATGTAAACTGGCCTCTCACTTATGTAACCATTGCAAACAGTTATTTGTTTGTTTATAAAGTATATTTTATCCCATAAGGTCTCTGTTTATAGCTTCTAAGAGAAGAATCCACCTTAACTTGTTTGGTCCAGAAATGTAATTCTTCAACAGCTTTCACTTCCTTCCAAATGAAGCAAACAAACTTCTCACTGCTCAGTGAGATTTAATGAGGAAGACTGCCACAGTGGGTTGAAAAATGCTTCTGCTCCTAGGAGCATGTAATAGGAGACACAGAGAATCACACCATCATCTTCTTTTAGCGACCCCATAATCCCTTGTGGAATGGAATCTGGGCAACTGAATGGAGCTAGAAGAGTTTTTACTGGCCGGAAGCCCTTCCTGTCACCAATGCAGAGTTTTGGTCAGCAAATATATTGCCATTGTTCCCAGAGAGAGAAACTTCTACCTCCACCTAGGATCAACCTCACAACCTCCTGATTGTGAGATGATAGCTCCACCTCTAGGCCACCGGACCAATCACACAGAGATTCACATCCCCTCCAGTGGTGGGATTCAGCCAGTTCGCACCACTTCAGAAGAACCGGTTGTTAACTTTCTGAGCAGTTTGGTGAACTAGTTGTTGGAAGAAATCATTAGGGCAGAGAACCAATTGTTAAATTATTTGAATCCCATCACTGATCCCTTCCCATATTTTTCCCTTGGGTTTGTTCAACTTGGATGAAATGAAATGTTATATAAGTAAAATATCTCAACTGGAGAAAGAAAGAAAGAAAGAAAGAAAGAAAGAAAGAAAGAAAGAAAGAAAGAAAGAAAGAAAGAAAGAAAGAAAGAAAGAAAGAAAGAAAGAAAGAAAGAAAGAAAGAAAGAAAGAGAAGGAGAAAGAAAGAAAAGGAGGAGGAGGAGGAAGAGGAGGAGGAAAAAGAGAAAAAGGAAAAAGAGAAAGAGGCTTTCTTCTTTTTTCCTGGTATATTTGCAAGCTTTAACATATGGTTGCCTCTTCAGGGCAGTGGATTAAGGGAAAAAAATCATTTGGATGATGCCATTGCAAAAGTCATAGTGATACTTAATGCTTAAAAGAGAACCCTGGCCTTGTGATATTTTCCTGCCTGGGGAATGTTTTTTTTTTTTTTTAATCGATTACATGGAGACGGGGACAGAAAAGCTGCCTTTTCTTGGCTCAACAGTCACAATCCAACTCATATTCTTTTTTTTTTTCTCCCCTAGATCTACCTTAGTGAACCTTGATTACAGTTGGGGATAAACTGATTTTTGATGGATGGGTCCCATCGTCCACTATACTGGCTTGTAAGGATAATCAATTCTAAAGACAAATTGGCAGGAAGGGAGCTTAGCAAGGCTAGCTGAAAGAAGAAAGAAATGAAAAGGGAGCTATATGGAGATAATTCAAAATGATACAGTAATAGAGTCTAGGAAAGCAATGACTCCAAGGATAAGACGAGTGCATATGGACACCTTCAAGGTAACCATATAAATGAAGAGCTTCATTTAGTCTTGGAAGAGTAAGTGACCCAAAGCAAACTAATGATAGTTTTTAAGAGAGGGAAAACAACCTTAAAAGAAAGATCAATTGACCTGTCATAAGTAATTCTTTAGCAATGGTCAGAAGAACACTCTATTGCTACTGATATAAAAAAAAAAAAACTTTGCCTTTTCATGAACAGGCAGGCATGCCTTTGGTCTGCCATGTCTCATGGCCAAGAACTGAGCAGTTCTTCCTCTAAATGGATTGGCATTTTTTCTAAAAGAGTTCCAAGTACCATCCTAAAGTCACATTACCCATGTCTTAGAATCTTCTAAGCAGATTTCTCCCCAGCTTCTTCACATCTGGAACTGTCCTTTCAAGCTAACCTTTGTTCAGTCCAGGAACCCAAGGTGAGGCATCCTAGATAGATGAGTACCTAGTCTCTACATGGCCACCCCAATGAAGAAAATTTCACCACCTCCCTGGATAGTCTTTCCCATAGCATGGGGCATTCTTGGGTAGGAAGCAAAGAGACAGTCTTCTCAGGGTGGGCATCCATGCTGAGAAAAATGGGATTTAAGAAATCAAAAGAAACACACACACACACACACACACACACACAGAGAGAGAGAGAGAGAGAGAGAGAGAGAGAGAGAGAGAGAGAGCATTAGCAGGCCAAATAGCACCAAAATACAAAGGACATTATCCTAACAATAGCAAAACAGAAATAGCAGATGGAAATGCTTGTATCAAGCACTGGGGAAATCTGGAGTTTCGGCCAGTTCAAATGAGTGTAAAGATTTATTGCAAGCTTAAGCTCTCTACAACAAGGGTCTTCAAACTTGTCAAGTTTAAGACTTGTGGACTTCAACTCCCAGAATTCCTGAGCTAACATGACTGGAGGAGGAATTTTGGGAGTTGAAGCCCACAAGTCTTAAAGCTGTCAAGTTTGAAGACCCCTGCTCTACAAGAATCTGACCAAGGGAATGACCTGATCAAGGGAAATGAGCAGTGGTGGGATTCAGCCAGTTCACACCACTTCAGGAGAACTGGTTGTTACCTTTCTGAGCAGTTTGGTGAACTGGTTGTTGGAAGAAATCATTAGGGCAGAGAGACGGTTGTTAAATTATTTGAATCCCACCACTGGAAATGAATGGGATTAACAAAGGCTGGACTTATATCTCTTGTAGATGTGCAGGGCCTCTTGACTTAATGGCATGTTTGACCTCTCCCGGGCTCAGCCTGGTCATCTCCTACAGCTTGTTTTCCTTTGCTGACCCTCCTGCTTCTTTGTCATTCTTGTGCCTCCTTTCATACCTGAATTTTGAAAAACTAAATATTTCCCACCCCCTTCTCTGCTAGCAATGAAATGGAAGGAGAGCTCTAGCTGTGCTTTAGGCACAAATCTAATTGCAGTCTAGAAATCAATAGTGATAGCAGCAAACGTTAAGCCATGACACAATATTGTCACTTTATGAGAATCAAAATATTCATTTTTTCTTCTTCTTGCAGTCTCTTTTTCTCTTTTTATTTGCAGGAAAATAATAAAAGCCATATGAAAGTTATACCATGATGTAAACAGAATCAATCAGATTGTCGGTGAAACAGAAATAACATCTCAGCAAGTTTCTACAAACTTGAGAAAACCAAGAAGGAATATATTCTAATGTCTACCTATTAGTTATTGTTCGTTATACTTAGTTATACTTATTACTTATTGCAGAGAGGGCTGTAAAGCACTGTGAAGCGATACATAAGCCTAAGTGCTATTGCAAAATATATTTTCTCTACAGTAGAGTAATTAGTTTGATCTCAAGCCACAAGTCTTCAGATAACTAGCTAGGATCAGGAAAGGCAGAGTTAGGTAGTGGTCCTGAAATCAGTTATTTATTTTCATTGGCTGAACTGTTGGGTGATCTGAAGTGTAAAAAAGTTAGAGTTCCTTCTCCAGAGTTTTCATGATAATATTTGTAATCTTCTCACTTGAAATATTTTTTGGGGTGGAGGGGGTGGAGCTGTTACATCTCTATTGTGCATGAGGGAGAAAAAATGAATGGAAATACAATAGCTTTGATATAGATACACATAAGTGATCATTGCATCCAACTACTTCAATATAGCTTGAATTTTTTTAAAATTAAAAATTAAAAAAGAAAATATCTTCCCTTCCCTCCCTTCCATCTCCTTCCTTCCTTCTCCTTGAATTTCTAACTTGTTTCTCTAAGGATGAGCCTTCAAAATTATTCACAATTTCATTTTAGTTATACTTTTATTGAGAAATCTATGTGGGTGCCAATTTCCACTGCATTATATGAAAAAATGGGAAACAGTCTCCACAAGTAGATTTCCCTTGCCAAAGGAAAAAAAAAAAAACAGGAAGATAATTCTCTTAAAGAATTCTCTTCATAATTCTCTAACTTTTTATATTGCATCTCCAGTTGAGGAAATACAATATACAATAAAACGTAAGAGAATTATGCCTCGTTCATGCAAAATAACAATTTATTTAACCCCAAGGTTATCTTGGTTTCTGAGCAATCTGGAAAACACTTGATATATGATAATTAATTGAACAGTTTATCCTGAATTTATGATGAGCTGGCACATTCAAATTTAAAGAACCATGCATCCCTTTCACAGTCTCTCTTTTGATATTATTAAGGAACAACAAGCTGTATTTCATTTCAATAATGAAATCTCATTGTTCCATGCCAAAGGTCATTCTGCTGTTATGTCTAATGCAGACTAAACAAGATCCCTTTTTTCGTCTTGCTTTCACTGAAGTAAATCAGAATTAATTCCTTTTAATATAGCCAATGCAAATTGGCAGTGAATAATTTAATTCATATCACAGAGGGCAGTGACAGCTCTGTAAATGTTTGGGTGGAATGCTTGATTGCCTTGGCAATTATTTCCTCCATGTTAATATTTACTCAAAAGCAGCACAGACTCTTAAAAAAGCTCCCCTCCCCTTCTGTGATAGACTTGGGGGATGCTTGGATGCCTCAAGGGCTTCCATTCTTCCACCAATTCATACATTCATAAACCAATTCATGAACCCCAATGGACCCTCTTTGTCTATCCCTCTGTGCATAAATATATATATATATATATATATATGTCGGCAATAGAGACACCACATCAAAGAAAACCACAAGACAATGGCTTTAAAGGGGGGAACGTTTCAATGGGCTAGAAATAGGAAAGAATAACGAATGTCCAAAGACATTGTATCAGAAATTAATACATCAATGCCAACTATTTTAGGGCTCAAGGAGACAAGAGAGATTTGATATGACCTGGCAAATGACTGAAGTATGCTGAAACAATTCTGAAACGAAGAAAAAAAAAAACCACATAAGAAAGGACAACTCTACTTGATCTATACAGTACATAAGAAAAAAAAAAAAAAAGGAGAACGAGATCCTTAAATTGCTGTTGGGAAGGTGGGAGAAGAACCATTATATCAAAACTGAGTAATGTCCCAATTCTCAAGATTGAGAAAAGAACAGTCAAATGTCTACAGACTCAAAAGTGGAAGAAAAATTGACCCTGTCTCTGTGTGTGTGTGTTTTCTTTCTGTCTCTGTCTCTGTCTTTGTCTCTGTCTTTAATAGAGATATAATGCCTAATAGATAGGCATTATGCATTGGATGGAGATTTATAAAGATAGAGATATATGGTAGATAGAGATATATAATCCTAACATAACCCCAACCTAGTTGAAAATTACAGACCAATCTCCTTATGCTGCATCACCTGTAAAGTCGTGGAATCAATTATTAACCAATCCATCATCCTCCACTTAGAAACAAACAACCTACTCTCTAATAAACAATTTGGTTTTAGGAAAAAATTATCATGTAATCTGCAACTCTTACATTGCAAAAACATATGGGCTACACAACTCGATCAGGGCAAAGCAATAGACGCAATCTACATAGACTTCTGTAAAGCCTTTGATTCAGTGGTACATGACAAATTACTCCTAAAACTAAAATCTTATGGTATCTCTGGACACCTGCATAACTGGATAGAAGCATTCCTGTCAAACAGACAACAAATGGTCAAAATTGGGAGCATCCTATCAAATTCTGTAGCTGTCAACAGTGGTGTCCCCCAAGGCAGTGTTCTAGGACCAACTCTTTTCATACTCTACATAAATGACCTCTCTGATCATATCAAGAGCAACTGCATTCTCTTCGCTGATGATGTAAAGCTATTCAACACAACAGAAAATACTGCTACCCTTCAAAAAGACCTTGACTACCTATCAGAATGGTCAAACAAATGGCAACTTCAAATCTCAACAAATAAATGATCTGTCCTACATATTGGCAAAAAAAATCAGAAAATAAAATACAGTCTGAATAGTCAAGACCTTGTTGATGACCCAAACTCTGTCAAGGATCTTGAAGTACTCAACTCAAATGACCTAACTGCTAGAGCCACTGTAATTACATAGCCAAAAAAGTGCTAACAGTTGTTAACCTAATCCTACATAGCTTTTTCTCTGCTAATATCACATTACTAACTAGAGCATAGAAAACATTTGCTAGACCAATACTCAAATACAGCTCATCAGTCTGGAACCCACATTACGTATCTGATATTAACACAGTTGAGAAAGTCCAGAAATATTTTACAAGAAGATTTCTTCACTCCTCTACTCATTGCAGAATACCTTATGCCACCAGACTCGAAATTCTAGATCTTGAAAACCTAGAACTACGCCGCCTTCGGTACTACTATACCCTCTAAGTATAGTATATAAAATCATACATTGCAATGTCCTACCTGTCAATGAATACTTCAGCTTCAACCATAACAACACAAGAGCAAACAATAGATACAAACTCAAGGTTAATCGCACCAAACTTGATTGCAGGAAATACGACTTCAGCAACAGAGTGGTCAATGTCTGGAATACTCTACCTGACTCTGTGGTTTCTTCTCCAAACCCCAAAAACTTTAACCTTAGACTATCTACTATTGACCTCACCCCTTTCCTAAGAGGTCTGTAGGGGGCGTGCATAAGCGTACCAACGTGCTTACCATTCCTGTCCTATTGTTTCTTTTATATTTTATTTTTCTTATATGTATCCATGTATTCATAACTATGTTTTACTTATACCTATTATCTTGTAAGCAATTGACAAATAAATGAATAAATAATATAGATATAGATAATGTACTTACAGGTGTAAATTGTAGATAAGATTAATGTATAGATGATACAGACAAATGTAGAAATTGATAGGAATCCTTTCAAGTTATTTGAAGGACTCCTATCTAAAGACCTGGACTAGAAGCAGCAAGATTTAGCTTCAGGTCACCCTTAGACATAAAAACCCTTAGACATAAAAACCTTAACTAGCTTAGACACCCTTAGACATAAAAACCTTAACTAGCTGGTGACTTTGGGCCAGTCATTCCAGCTCTATGAAGGAATACGGAGATCACATTAAAGAAAATATGAACTGGCCGCTAGAAAAGCATCAAGTTAGCCCAGGAAAGAGTGAGGAAGGAATCTATCTTACCTTTGCCTTCTTTAGTACAAGAAAGAAGGGTGGGAGAAAATGTATTGATAAGATATTAAGATATTATTATAGTAAGTAAGATAGTAAGATATTATTATTGTTATTGTTGTTGTTGTTATTATTTATCATCATCATCATCATCCTGTATCAAAGAACAATAGAATTCTAGTAGTTCTCATGGGGACTGTTTCTTGATCTGGCCTACTTTGAAGGTGTGGTTCGCCAGCAGCCAGTGTAGACAGCAGAGGCATCGAACAGTGAGGACAAAAGGGAATCAATCGGGGGTCTGGTGAGGACTTGGACGAGGGTTCTGCATCTGATGCAGGGATGGGGCCAGGACATCTGAGAGTGGAATGTTGCCTTCGGAGCTTTTGGAGTCTGGGGGAACCTGTTTCCAGTGCGCATGTACGCAGAGCTGCTAGAAGGAGAGAGCAGCTGAAGCAGAAGGGGCGATTCGGGAGTAAGGTTCGGAGATGATTGCTCCTTCCATAAGGGATAAAAGTCAGTCCTCAATGATGAAGAGCTTTGCAGGAAGCAAAGTAGTTCAGTAATCTCCAAGTCCTTTGTGAAGCTCTGTACTCTGGTTCTTTTTTTGGTTTTTGGGTTGGTTTGTTAGCCTTAATTGGACTTCTGTTTCTTGGCAGCATTCGACAGCGCTGAAAAGCATGCTCTTATCTGGAGGAACTGAGTATAATGAGTTTTGGCTGGGAATGCAAGTAATTCCCAGTGCCACATTAAAAAAGGTTTTATTTTTAAATTCAGATTGTGTTTTATTAAGTTTGACAAAACCTGGGTCAGAACAGAAGGGTTGATATTCTCAGCCCAAATTAGGATCAGCATAGGCTGATAATAAAAACCCCTTAGTGCATCAGTAGTTTTGTTGTTTCAAGAACACACTGCAGAACCAAAGGTCTGCTGAAAACATATGGACAAATGATAACAAGAACAGTAAAGGTGTGTGTGTGTGTGTGTGTGTGTGTGTGTGTATGACAGAGAAAGAGCTTGTACAATAAAACCATGTATCTAACCGTGCATGACTGATTATGGGCTTGAATATCTGAATAGTTTGCTCTGCCTATTTTGTGAAGTCAAACATAAATAAATAAACAAGAAATTGTATTCCAGCAAGATCAGATAAATATTCTAGTATTAGTTACAAAAAAGAAAGAATGAAAAGAAAAATAGTTACTTTTAATAAATATGAGGAAGTAGGAGGCACAGACTAAAAAGTGAAGACTTTAAAAAGTTCAGGAGAAGGTAATGAATATTGTCTCTCTTTCTTGACATTTAAAAGACCATTAGCCCTCCAGATTCTTACAGAATTAGCTGATAAGTATAATTTATTTTCCTTTCAAGAATTGAGAAACAATGAGGCATCAACAGATTTACATTCTACAACGGGGGAAATATAGAAAGAACCATTTCAATAAATTCCTTCCCATTTCCCTTAGATTCAGTATGATAGTCATTGACATTCTAATTATTGAAGAAACTCTAGCTGCAATATAGCACTTTGTACTATCTTTTGACTAATAAGCATGTTATTGAATTCTTTATGGATAAGAAGTTCATTTTGCTACTATTTTCTGCCAAAAAGACATATATAATGCCATAACTCAGACTAAATAAATTAAGCATGCAATAAACATGTATGGGTATTACCAAAATCAGGGAATAAAAACTGTCTTACCACTTTATCTAAGAATATGATTCTTTTAAAGATTTTGTTAGTTTTTTTGGGGGGATTCTATAGAACCTGTGTGATGTGCATGCACTCCAAAGAATTATGAACTCAGTTGTAATTTAAAAAAATAATAACTTAATGAATAAGGTGTTTTCAATCTCATGCAGACTAATAAATTTGCAAATTGTGATTACATGGAATGAAAACATAATGTTGTTTCTTTTGTTGTTGTTGTTTATGTGTAGAAAAGAATATGTTTTCAAAAGTCCCACGTTGTGTATCCCACACAAGCAACCAGATTGGGGCATAAATCAAACGGCAGGATAATAATGGTGAACAATGGTGTCAACAAACATTTAAGATGAAGATAAAGTTTTCTCGAAGTCACATTCAGTGTCTGGGGATTACATGCAATGATATGTGAGGGTTTTTGCTATCCTTTTCTTCTAGGAACTTGAATTCCCTATATAACCTTCAGCATTGCAACATTCCAAGAACTTCACTCAAAGTATCCACTATGCCAGGCCTCAAAGTATCCACTATGCCAGGCCCTTCTTAATTTAGTTCTGCCGGATGCAACCCTGGTTAGATTGATGGACAATATCACTAACAAATCAACTTTATAGAAATATCCATCTGGCAATGTAGTCCAGTATTCACCAAATCATGAATCAAGATCTACACTAAATGAATTATTTATCTGGACATGTAAAGCTGTCCTACGGACAGAGCTTTGGGCCTTGAGGGATGCCCCCCTCTCCCTTAGGTGGCCTTCGAAGCTCTCTAAGACCTTCCGCAATGAGGGATCCTGGGATCCGGAGCGATGGTGGGGTCGGGGAAACCGGGGAGGGCGTGGTAAATCCGGGCTTGAAAAATTTTTAAGGGGATTTTTTAAAGGGGAAAAGTCCAGGGCGGGCGGGGGAGACAGCCCGCATGGAATTGGGGGCAGCCGGGCCGGCGTGCGCGCCTGTGGGGCCTCGGGGGTTCCTGTGTCGGGGTGGCAGACAGGGGGTGGGCAGCCGGGGGCCAGTTTTATCGGCACGGTAACTGGGAGAGGTAGGTATGCTAGGGGTGGAGGGCCATATCCGGTTAGGGGATCGCGCTCCCGATGTTTACAAGCGGTAGCGCGCTCCGACCCTCCCTACCCATCCTGTAGTCCTGGTTGTCCGGAATCTCAGGCCCTGAATACCCGGCTGCTGTTGTGCAATGCCAGGTCGGTGGTTAATAAGGCTCCCCTGATCTGGGAGTTGGCTCAGGAGGAGGCCGCGGACCTGGTGGGTGTCACCGAAACCTGGTTGGGCCCAGAGGGAGGTGTCCCTCTGGTTGAGATGTGCCCACCAGGTTTCCTTGCATTTCACCAGCCTAGGGCTCAGGGAAGGGGCGGTGGGGTGGCGGTGCTTATAAAGGAAGTCCTTTGTCCTAGGGAGGCCACTGTCCCTCAGACGGCTGGCTGTGAATCTCTTTTTGTGAAGTGGGGGCAAGGGGTTCAGATGGGCCTTTTGTTGACGTACCTGGCTCCCTGCCACGTCTCATCGGCCCTACCCGGACTCCTAGAGGTAATAGCCGGGCTGGCGGTTGAGACCCCAAGGCTCTTAGTCATGGGGGATTTCAACCTGCCATCGCTCGGTGAAACCTCGGGGTTGGTCCGGGAGTTCTTGGCTTCCATGACGGCCATGGACCTGACCCAGTTAGTTTCTGCCCCCACTCACATGGGAGGTCACATGCTGGACCTGATTTTTGTCTCTGGGCAGTGGTTGAATGACTGTAATTGGGGGGATTTAGTTATTACACCCTTGTCATGGACAGATCATTCCCTCCTGAGGCTGGATTTCTGTTCCGCTACCCCCCACCGCAGGGAGGCGGAGCCACTTAGATGGTTCCGCCCCAGGCGCCTAATGGATCCGGATCGGTTCCAGAGGGAGCTTGGGCCATTTCCTGAATCTCTGGCTCTCAGCTCGCCTGGAGACCTGGTGGCCACCTGGGAGGGGTCGGCCGCCGGGGCCCTAGAGCGAGTTGTGCCTATGCGACCTCTGACTCGGCACAGATCCCATTTGGCTCCGTGGTATACGGAGGAGCTACGGGAGATGAAGTGCCGAAAAAGACGTCTTGAGGGCATTTGGAGGGCGAGCCGTTCTGAGTCTGACCGAACACAGGTGAGATCTCATATTAAGACTTACCTTGTGGCGATAGGGGCGGCGAAATCTTTGTATTTCTCCGCCCTTATTGCATCAGCTGAAAATCGGCCTGCCGCCCTGTTTAGAGTGACCCGCTCTCTACTTGAACCGAGAGCGCGGGATGACCTCTTGCAGGGTAGAGCAGAGGAGTTTTCCCGATTTCTGCATGATAAAATCGCTCAGATTCGGGAAGGGCTCGACTCCAATTGGGTGGTCCCGGGGGAGGTGTCCGGGGCAGGTCTTGAGAGTGTTATCTGGGGGGAGTTCGATCCTGTGACCGCTGAGGGTGTGGACAGGTTGCTGGGGGGTCTGAATGCCACCACCTGTTTATTGGACCCGTGTCCTTCCTGGTTGGTTTCGGCCGCCAGGGAGACGACACGAGGCTGGCTCCAGGGGATTGTCAACGCTTCTTTGAGAGAGGGGGTGCTCCCTACCGCCTTGAAGGCGGCGGTGGTGCGCCCCCTCCTCAAGAAGCCTTCCCTGGACCCAGCTATTTTAAACAACTATCGTCCAGTCTCCAACCTTCCCTTCGTGGCGAAGGTTGTTGAGAGTGTGGTGGCACGTCAGCTCCCCCAGTACCTGGAGGAAGCAACTTACCTCGATCCGTTCCAATCGGGCTTCAGGCCTGGACATAGCACTGAGACGGCATTGGTCGCGTTGGTTGATGATCTCTGGAGGGCTCGTGACAGAGGGTTCTCCTCTGTCCTGGTCCTATTAGATCTCTCGGCGGCTTTCGATACTATCGACCATAGTATCCTATTGCGACAGTTGGAGGGGTTGGGGATTGGTGGAACCGTCTTCCGATGGTTCTCCTCCTTCCTCTCTGACCGTTCGCAATTCGTGTTGGCGGGGGGGGAGAGGTCCACCTCTAGGCCCCTGGTTTGTGGGGTGCCTCAGGGGTCGGTCCTTTCTCCCCTCCTGTTCAACATTTACATGAAGCCGCTGGGCGAGATCATCCGTGGTCTTGGAGTGAGGTGTCATCTGTATGCAGATGACACCCAGCTGTATATCTCCACTCCGGACCACCCCAACGATGCTGTGGGGACTATGTCTAGGTGCCTGGAGGCCGTGCGGGACTGGATGGGCGGGAACAGGCTTCGGCTCAACCCATCCAAGACCGAGTGGCTGTGGTTTCCGGCGCCCCGATATAGCCAGCTGACACCTTCGCTGGCTATTGGGGGGGAAGTTCTGCCCCCCACAGAGAGGGCTCGCAATCTGGGAGTCCTCCTGGATGTACGGCTGTCGCTCGAACATCACATCGCGGCCGTCTCCAGGGGGGCGTTTCATCAGATCCGTCGGATCTACCGGTTGCGGCCCTTCCTGGATCGGGACGCCTTGCGCACGGTCACTCAGGCCCTTGTCACCTCTCGCCTGGACTATTGTAATGCCCTCTACATGGGGCTCCCTGCGGGGAGCATCCGGAGACTCCAGTTGGTGCAAAATGCAGCCGCGAGGGTGATTATGGGGGCGTCGCGTAGCGCCCATGTGACGCCTCTCCTGCGCGAGCTGCATTGGTTGCCGATGGCTCTCCGGGTTCGCTTTAAGGTTCTAGTTTTGACCTTTAGGGCGACTCATGGCATGGGACCAGGTTACCTTCAGGACCGCATTCTACCAACGTTCTCCAACAGGCCGGTGCGTTCCCACAGGGAGGGTCTGCTCCGGGTGCCGTCGGCCGCTATGTGTCGTCTGGCGGCGCCAAGGGGTAGGGCCTTCTCTGTGGGTGCCCCCGCCCTCTGGAATACTCTGCCACCGGAACTTCGTACCGGCACGGACCTGAGGGCCTTCAGGCGCGCGTTAAAGACCTGGCTCTTTGAGCAGGCCGGCCTGGGCTGAGATAATGATTTTAAATTTGATCTCCTTTTTAATTTTAAATTGGGTTTTAAGGGTGGGGGGGGGTTTCTTAATTTTAGTCTGCAGCTAATTTTAATATTTAATTACTTTTTAACTTTTGTATTTGTGGGGTTTTTAGACGAGCTGTTCACCGCCCTGAGTCCCTTGGGAGAAGGGCGGTATATAAATGTAATTAATAAATAATAAATAAATAAATAAATAAATAAATAAATAACTAAAAGTAAATCAGAAACTGGAAAAAATAACTCTGTTGTTGACTAGAATACATGGAAATACAGAGAGAGAGAGAGAGAGAGAAGGAAGAGAACAATGAATCAAACTCTGTGTGTGTGTGTGTGTGTGTGTAAGAGAGAGAGAGAGAGAGAGACAGACAGACAGACAGACAAACAGACTTCTAACTACCAGTAGTATCAATTCTTCAGAGAAGAATACTTGTTCATTGTTCATTCAAACACTAGATGAAGTTGGGATCTGCTATATACAAAGCAGGTCTTGCTACTGAAATATGGAAATTTACCTGTTTTTTTTTTTTTAATCAATTCTCACTTTGTTGCATATCTTTTGAATAAAATTTTGAAAACTATGACCTAGATTTCTCTGTACTCAAGATTTCAGCCTGGTTATTTAACAATTATAACCGCGATGAATCATACATAAATATTTGTATTTCTCTATAACCTCTTTTGCGCCACTCAGTCAAAATGACCTTCATTTAGACAGAATCACTTAATTAGTACTGCCTTAAGACCAGACATCCTGTTTCTCTGCCATTCAGAGTAAACAAATCTTGCTCTTTAAATTTGTTAATATCTGATTTTATGACAACGATTTGAGTCCCAGGGAGACAAAGTCATTCTCACTTACTCGCACATTAAGAATTAATATTTATCCTTCCTGAACTTTTTGGTTTCTTAGCTAAAACTTTAACAAAAGGAATCCAAATCCCTAAGCACTCCTTGCCTGGGAAGATTAATAATAATTCATTTTGATCCAAGTGAAGTCAGTTGGCTAACTGTGGTTTCCATGGTAATCAGGTGGAAAAGCAGATTTCATCAGGTTTCATTAGAATTCTCCTACACTCCTAATTATGACTTGTAGGGCTAACTTTTACATCCTGAAGCTAAGAAGCATACAAAAAAGACTACTTTAAGAGGAAAAGCTTCTGTCAAGAAGAAAATAAATGAAAACAAACCTATCTTGCTATAAAGCAGAACTCCCGTCTCCTTCTTCCTCCCCCTTTCTGTGGATATTCTAAATATGAAGGGTTTTTTTTTTGTTGTCAAAGGATATCATACAGAGCTCAGACACAATTTCTATAAAACAGATCAACCTTCTGTGTGGTGATCATAGGATCCATTTTTAAAGCAGGATTTTCATCTTATCCTAAGTTTTAAATGAAACCACTCTCTTTTATTCATCCTCCTTTCCATCAAACTTTGCAATGCTGAATTAATCAGGAGGGTGACATATTAATTTCCCCTCCCCTCCTGGTTTTTTCAAGTTATTCCTTGTTCTTTCCAATTCATACTGGGGTGGGGGTGGGGGAATCAATACGATTTATGAATTGGCAGGTGAGCAGTTCACTTTCTTTCATTTCATTTCATGTTAAATCTAAAAGGCAACTCAGAAGTGGCACCAAGCACCATTAGAGAAATCAAAAGAGCCAAAAGTAATTCAACAACAGCAGTAGGAACTGTTTTGCAAATTTGTGTTGTAAACATCTCAAACATTCTCTCCCTTTTCGAAAAACAGAAATCTGAGGAGCATTCAGAGATTCATCACAGACCCCAGCTGGTGCCATAGCAAAGTAGTAACTGGCATATGATGAGCATGCCAAATCAGCACTTAATCCTTATTTTAATGGCAAATTCAAGTGGCTGTTGTTGCCTGTTTAGAATACAAATTATGCTCACAGAAAAGAAAGCAGCTGGAAATAATTATATAAAAGGCATTTTACTGAGACATGCTGTATTTCAAAAAATGGTGCTGAAGTAAGAAGAAGCTGTCTCTCAACTGGCTTCCTTTTCATTCCTAGAGGAGAAACAAAGTGGTTTTTTTTTTTTTAAAGATGGTAACTGAAGCCAAGATTCTTTAAGCTAGGATTTCTTTTGAAGTTAGAAAAGAAAAAGACATACAAATAAAATAATAGAGATCTCGGTAGTTAATCTCTGTTATTTTATTTAGTTAATAGAGATTTGGGTAGTAAGCCAGCCCAGAAGCTAAACTGCTGACTACTTTTAATCCCATTATTTTTAAGCTGTCCATTTTGTTTGAAGTCATTAGCTTACATGTTGATTCACAGGGTTCATCAAAACTAGTAACAGTCCCTTTTAAAAAATGTGCCACTGGCACAAAATGATAACAGAGGAAATTGGAGAGTTATTGTCAATTCTTAAGCCTGTATGTACAGTAAATGGTAGGAATTCTAAAAACCCTACATGTTTAAAGGAGAGTTCCAACTGATCGGCTCCTCAGGAGGCGTGGATTTTAATCCACAGTGACCTGCCAAGTGTGCAAGTGAATATAAAGATTTATATTCTATTAAAATTCTACTTGTGTATAGCTCTTGTGATGCTCATTCTTTCAATCCACAATCCTGTGGAATTTTGGTGTGGATAAAACTCCTGAGAAAACTATGGTTAGCCAAGAAAATTCTAGTGCCCTTCCAGTGGCCAGTGGAGCTGGCAGCAGACTCGGACTGTGAGAAGGTTGGGGAGGAACATGGGCTAGTCCTGGAGTCTGAGGAAGGCTCTGATAAGTGTTCTGCATTGGAGGCAGATCCAAGGCAAGGGCCATCAAACATTTATCAGCTACCTTCAAAGTCGGAGATCAGTAGGGAAGAAGAACAGCTGGAGCTGTTCCCGATATGTGCATGCACAGAGCTGCCAGGAGAAGGGAAGAGTTAAGGAATAAGGTTGAACTTGGGAGTAAAGGCACAGGTGGATGGTGAATAGTCCCTTCCATAGGAAATAAAGAGGAGTGAAAGGGGAGTGGTGTTTGCAGGAGACAATTAGTTCATTTAATGAGGGTGAAGATTTGCTACTGATTCCTTGCCAAGTATTTTCTGCTACAGCATGGTGTTTGGAAGCTATCGATCTGGCAACTCTCCAAGCCTCGTAAAGGTCTGTAGTTGTAAAAATGTTTTAAAGACTGCTGGGACTTTGCTGGATGTGAATGAGAGGAATTCACTTTAGCCTAAATAAAAGAGGTTTTGTTGGGACAAGGAGTCTGCTTTGTAATTCTGGGAAGCCTAAGTCAGAACAAAAATAAACACATGCAGCCAGAGTCCTCACATGAGGCACAAATGACCTGATTCAAATTATCATATTTTGGATACATTAGGTAAAGACAAGCTCCCTTGAGAAGTCCCGAGTGCTATGGAAGTTAGTAGAAAACAGGAGGACGACCATTAGTAGAGTGGATACGTTGAATTATCAGGATAATAGCACATAGTTGGAAGAGATGAAAGGCCAGGTTGGGGATGATCATTTTGGAAAACGACTGTCTATGAGGTCACTAAGGATCAACACCAACTTCGTGACACATAGAAATCTTCAAAAACATCAATGGACAAGGGATTAGATTGCAAGAGACTTAATTCTTTTCAAATCCTTAAAAACCTTTCCTCTGAGTCTATAGAGTACATGAACCAAAGTATTATATTCAGTAAAAACCCATCATATCAGCCTTCATATGCAGAATCAGTCTATGGATTTGGTGGTTCCAAATTGGATCATCATTTGGAACACAACACGGCAGATATCATAGTTGTCAAAAACCGAAATGTACAATGTATTGATATCATGTACCAGGAGACCTCACAGTTGAAGAAAAAGAACTGGAAAAAAGTCATGAAATATCGTGATCTGGCCATCGAAACTACGCAATTGTGGATGAAATATGTAACAGTGATACACATTGTCATCAGGGCACTTGTACCATATCCAAGAATTTTACAAAATACATCAAGAAATTGTTTCCTGCAATAACACCAGTGGAACTGCAAAAAAACCTGCACTACTCGGAACATCGTATATTTTAAGAAGATACCTAGTTGATACCTAGGATGCTGGCAGCAACCCAAATCAATGCCAGTCAATGATATTTGTTATATATTTTTAAATGTTCAGTTGACTGAATTTCATATTTAATAAATAAAAGAGATAACAACAACAATAACCACAACTGCCTATTTCAAATCCTTGGGAAAGGCTTGTTACATGGATAAAAATGCCAAAGCCAATCTAAACATCTGGATGACTGTGAGAATAACCATAATAATAACAATTGCCTTTAAAACCATCAAATAAGAGCTTCTGGATTTCCTTAATCCTTATCAGAGCTACTGTATTTGCATTCTGTTTAACAGAATTTAGTTACTTTCAAAGTGTATTGGCTGAATTGGACCTGAAGTAGAATGACTGTGCCAGAAGAAAACAAAGATAGTACTAATAGTAATAACTTCATTGTACGATAACAAAAGTTGAAAATCACTGGCATTAGCAAGTCCCCATTAGTCAATTGCAAAAGGCAGCTTCACTTGGAACAGCTCACACTTTATAGCTTACACAATGATACCTTCAACACCATCAAGCAACAACATCTGCCTATCTTGAGAAGGATTCAATAGGTAGATAAAGATGCCAAATCCAGTCTAAAGAACTGGCTGACTCTGTGACCAACCATAATAACAATGTCATGGTAATTGAGTGCTTGACATGTCATTGCCTTTGAAAATATTTATTTCAATGTTGAATATTTTGAAGAGCAGTAGGGTCAGTGCCCAAGGTTATTTCAGAAATCCTATATACACCATAATTGTTGTTTCTTAAGCCACTCACTTATAAATCTTCCAACAAGAATCATTTGAATGGCTTGTGTACACACATCAAAACTTTCCTTAACCTTTGATTGGGTGGCAAAGCCATGTCTCAAGAATTTTAAATAAAGGTGATACCATTCAGCTCACCATAATGTCATAAGTTCACCCCAAGTATGGTGAGTTCTTACTTTTAAAAGATAAAAACTTCATGGAAAACCATTGATGACCAATTGCTTGAATCTTAGACATGGGTGGACTACCTTTGCTGAAGCAAAGGTAACATGAAATGTTTGGAACTGAGAGTCCACTAGATAGTTTCTTAGAGGCAGGCAGGCAGGCAGGCAGGCAGGCAGGCAGGCAGGCATGCAGGAAGGCAGGAAGGAAGGAAGGAAGGAAGGAAGGAAGGAAGGAAGGAAGGAAGGAAGGAAGGAAGGAACCAAACTTCAAGTGAGCTTGAAATTTTAGATATTAAATTGCACTGCAGTGTTCATCTTGTTGAGAAGAAAGAATGAACAAATGAAAGAAAGAAAGAAAGAAAGAAAGAAAGAAAGAAAGAAAGAAAGAAAGAAAGAAAGAAAGAAAGAAAGAAAGAAAGAGTAGACTGAACAACAGTTTTCAGTTGATGCAATTTCCTAATACATAGTGTGATCTCTAAATTTCATTTATTCATCCAAACAAACAGTGGTAGAATTGGATGGTTGCTGAATGCAACAACACCAAAACACTATCACCTGTCTTCTTTTGGATTGGGAAATTGAATAAAGACAGTGCATAATCTATAATGCAGGCTTATTTTTATTTGACAAGATGAGCAAATCTAGAAAAGGACATGTGCAATGCATTGCATTATTACTCTCTTGGAGTTCAATTCATTAGTAAGCAAAGCTCACAGCTCATGCTTGGAGACATATGTACATGGATCCTGTGGCTTTAGTCCTCTGAGGAAAGTGCAGTATTAGGTTTCTTTTTTCTCTCTCATGACCTCACTATTTAATATTAATACTGTACACAAAAAAAGCAGGAAGGAACCATGTAATGAACAGACATTCATTCACTCTTTCGACCACTAGCTTGATATTCTCTATACTGTTTGGAAGTGATTGTCCAAACTCTTTTCCGTTGCTGCCTGAGGCTGCTAGGAATTGAATGTTGGGGTCAAATAAGGCTACTCTGATTGTCATTGATTTGTGTAATAAATAATCGCAGTTTCCAAAATGACACTCAATAAGTTTTCCAAAAGAACCATTTATAATGCTGGTTCATTTGGAATCATCATCTCTGTCTGACTGGAACATTACCAAGGACATTTAGAAATTCATTTTCCACCCCAAATAATGTAAAGGATAGATAAAATGCTAAAGAGGTAGAGTAATTCATGTTCTGCCACATATGCAAAGAAGCTCCATTCAGTGATCTTTTTTTTCTCCTTGTGGAAGGAAATCAAAAAAAGATCTAGAGGTTAAAAGCTTTATAAACCTCTGTGAATCAACAACAAAAAATGGTTTTGAATGCAAGTAAGATTATCCATCAGGTTTAAAACAGAGCATTTTAAAACAAAACGGTAAAGCTATCTAGAAAACATTTCCTCTGCGAATAAGCAATTTTTAGAAAGTCAAAAGAGCATTCCAAGACTCTAGTCATCTCTTCCTCAAGCATCTGAGAAATGCCTTTTCATCTTAGCAACGGTAACAAAATCAAATGAACTCTATGGCAATTATACCGAGAGCAAACAATAGGGAATTTAATATATTTGTCTACCCATCTACTAACAGTCAGCAGGTCTGTGTACAACAACCACCACAACTCATAAGTAAAGGTATTAAAACAATAAAGCAGCCATCAGTTGAGTAATTAAAACAAATCTGACAATATTCTACAGTCTGGGAAAGGTTTCTTAGTTTACCTTGCTGACATATTTCTATTCACTGACTTCATTAATAGTAATGAAAAAGATACTCATAAATAGAGATGTTTATGGGGAATAAAAGTCTGTTAAGAAAAATGAAGGTCTGTAGTTTTTCATGAATTTCTGAGTGTTTAAACTATTAATGTAAAACGACCTCCTCTTCCTCCTCCTCCTCATCTTCTTCCTCCTTCTCCTTCTCCCCAATACAACAATGCCAAATTGTTCCTTGATTTGTTCATATATCACAGGCAATGTGTTTAAAGAAAACAGGATAAAGCTCACCAATTTAAAACGAGCATATATTTTTTTTAAAAAAAAATTCCCTCTATGACCAAAGTACTTTTATTGATATCACTTTTTAATGTATAGTATGGATAAAGCCATTCCAGTAAAACTGAGTTGGGGTAAATATAAAAGATGGCTATCAAATATTTTAGCCAAAAGTTATTGCAAATATAAGTTTCATTTACCATTTTGTTTCCAAGTAGTCATCTACTGCAAATATATTACCAATCTGAATAGACCTAAGACATCTCAGTTCTAAGGAGTTGAGATAATATTCATGGATATGGCTTTCTTTCAAGGCTGCTATTCTAATCAGAACCAGTGTCAAAAGTACCAGAGGATTGGTTAGGCTTCCTGCTGGAATATTCCCTTCCTGCTTTTTTATCAGTATCCAAACTTGGTTCTTCTTTCTGAGGTAACAAAATCTGCCATTTTGCAAAGCACAGAAAATATTGCCTGGGAATGGAAGTCAGGATGAACACGGACTAACAAGATACAGGGCCTTGCTCTCTGCTAACCTCTCCCTCAAATTAGTGAGAGATTTGGATCGGCTTTTATTACTGGTATAGAAAGTCAGCACCCACTCTCCTAGAAGAATGAAATATTTTGAAGAATATTTTAAAAAAGGCAAAATATTATATTTCCCAAAGGGAGAAATTGAGAAACGTTTTTAGAGGGAGAAAGCATCCCCTCCTTTCTTAATAGTCCTTAGCAGCTGTCAGCACTTATGAGATAGAGATTGCTCTATTCATAAGCAAATACCTTCACTCAAGATCCAATACAGGCCAAAGCCCTCAGCTACAATTGGAATGGCCCAACATCCTTTCAGTTGCACCACGCCCAGCAAACTTCAACAAAACCTGGAAACTAAGACAACCTATAGAGCCAGCTATGACTCCTACATTACCTCACATGGCCTCATGGAAGTCTGACAACAGCCAATGGAATACATATTCTTGCATAGGAACAGGAATTTCAAGTTCAAAGCCCAAGAGAAGGTATAACCACACATATGCCCTCAACTTTGTGTGGTCAGCTGCCCCAGAACCATGTGCTTGGTGGTTCTGTTCATCATTAAATCTTCTTTCCAATCAGTCTCCGTGTTTCCAGTATCTTTCTCCCAGTTTGGAACTGAACCAGATGGATATTTCTTCCCACACTGATTAAAATAAATTGGATAAAACAAACAAACAAACAAAAACAGAATGCACAAATCTCTTCCCCCACACTTTCATTCTACTGTATTGGTTTGTGGTAGACCTATGGAGCTTTAAAATCTGTAGGATTGGAGTGCTCTGACTAATGTCATTGAATTTCTCTGCCTAGCTCTTAAACAGTTTATTGATTTAAACTGACCACCGATTCCTGATTTGGCCATCGCAGCCACCTAATTTATTTCTTTCCTTTCTCTGCTATTTCCAATTGATTGGGAGAGATAAGAAGCTTAAAGAATATTTCAGATAAGACTGTAATTCAGGGATGATCCATACAGGGACAGATGAACCAAACTGCATGCATACAGAACACTTTTTTGAATGGTGGTAGCTGTTGTGTGTAGAATATATATTGCACAATGTACATTGGAAATGTGCGCATGCCATAGATATTTATAAATGGATGATAACTCAGATGGATCAGAAAATTCAGAAAAGATTAGGAAAAAAAAAACCTGAATAGTTTCCTGCTCTGGGAAGGAAATTAGATTAGAACTCTGAGATCCAAACTGTTATTTTTCTGTTCAAACCGTGTAGTTTATTTTTTTAATAAGACATAAACAGAACAACATTCAATGAGGTAATACTTGTTATTATTCAAATAGTAAAACTCATTAAAATATATCTAGGTAGATTAATAGTTCCAGACTTCCTAGAAACAGATGGATTGGGGAATAAATTTAACATTCAAGGAAGTTCATTCCACAATCTGGGAACAATGAATTCCATCTGCAGAGAAAGCTCTGTGGAAGGAGATAATCTTTATGAAGATATAAAGCATAATATCCAGGTATGTTCGTAACAATCAAGTTTATTACATTTGTTAAATTTCCATCATATCTTCATTTCTTCAAAATAAGAATTTAAAATAGGCAATTGGACACAATATGCATTGTGCAGCTTCCAAACAAAATTCATGCTGTTCAAAAAAAAAAACAGTCCAGGTAAAGGTGTCTGAAAATTGATTCATGGCAACTGGACAAGTTTTTGTTAGTTTGAGACATTTTGTTGCTCATTCAATCAGCTTCACCAGTCAGAGCGCATAGTTAGGCTGAGAGTTTACGCTCAATAGTAATAATTGTGAGAGAGATCTTAGAGTCCTAGTGGAATATCATTTAAATATGAGTCAGGAGTATGCTGCAGCTGCCAAAAAAAACTTAACACAGTTCTGGAGTGCATAAATAGAGTAATAAATAAATAAAAAAACATACCTATTTCATCAAGCCAGTCTGGCCTAGGGTTTTATATGGTTTTAAATTGGTTTTAATTGGTTTTAGTCTTTTATATTCTCGATTGAGTTTTTTTCTTTTAGCCACTTTATTTAATCTTTTTTAATTGTTTTTTTTTAAATATTGTATTTGCACTGTGTTTTAACTTTGGCTGTACACTGCCCCAAGTCCCTGCAGGGAGAGGGGCGGTATATAAAACTAATAAATAAATAAAATAAAATAAATAAAATAAATAGAATCAAGATCATGTGAAGTGTTAATACCACTTTATAATGCCTTGGTAAGGCCACATTTGGAATACTGCATTCAGTTTTGGTCGCCACGATGTAAGAAAGATGTTGAGACTCTAGAAAGAGTGCAGAGAAGAGCAATAAAGATGATTAGGGGACTGGAGGATAAAACATATGAGGAATGGTTGCAGGAATTGTGGGTATGTCTAGCTTAATGAAAAAAAGGACTAGGGGAGACATGATAGCAGTGTTCCTGTCAATTTCGGGATTTCATCACTTGGAAACCTGACAGTTCTAATATCTCTGGGGCTGCCAGAAAGAAGGAGTCAAGCTATACTCCAAAGTACCTGAAGGCAAGACAAGAAGCAATGGATGGAAACTCATCAGGGAGAGAAGCAACCTGGAACTGAGGAGAAATTTCCTGACAGTTAGAATGATTAATCAGTGAAACAACTTACCTTCAGAAGTTGTGAATGCTCCAACACTGGAAGTTTTTAAGAAGAGATTGGACAACCATTTGTCTGAAATACTATACTGTTTCCTGCTTAAGCAATGGGTTGGACTGGAAGATCTCTAAGGTCCCTTCAAATTCTGTTATTCTGTTCTGTTCAGTTGTTGGGTTGTACCAACTTTTGCCACACCAACCTCAGGGGTTATCTCCCCAAAATTGCAATATGTTGATGAAGTCATCCAGGCAAAAGTATCTGAAAGTTGAATCATGGGCTGGATTCAGCTTTGCTTGGATGGCTGAGTGTCTTTATGATCATACAGTCTAGGTAAGGTTGCATTATGAGCTTCAGTGGCACAGTGGTTAGAGTGCAGTACTGCAAGCTTCTTCTGCTGCAGCCAGCTGCCTGCAATTTGGCAGATCGAATCTCACCAGGCTTAAGGTTGACTCAGCCTTCCATCCTTCCGAGGTGGATAAAATGAGGACCAAAATTGTTGGGGCAATATGCTGACTCTGTAAACTGTTCAGAGAGGGCTGTAAAGCACTATAAAATGGTATATAAGTCTAAGTGCTATTGCTATTATATTGTGCAACCTATGATGAATGAATAAAATCATTCCTCAGAAGCAAAAGATAGTTTTCACAAAGATCAGGAACAAGAAGGATCTAAAGCTTCCAGGAATATAATCACAGCAGGGGAATGTCAGAAAAAGTAAACCAACAAGCTTCATTATGTCACCCTTAACAGGGACCGTTTCAAGGAAGTTCTACATTTGAAAATTACATTATAGCATAACCCACCAATGCAGTGTGGGGTTCAATTTTTTTTTTACTACCGGTTCTGTGGGTGTGGCTTGGTGGACATGGCTTGGTGGGCGTGGCAGGGGAAGAATCCTGAAAAATCTCCATTCCCATCCCACTCCAGGGGAAGGATAATGTAAAATTTCCATTCTCTCCCCACTCTTGGGGGAAGGTTACTACAAAATCCATTCCCTCCCTAACCCACTAACCTGCTTTCCATCTCTGTTCTCCTGTGCAGGGCAACTAAAGAAGACCCAGCCAATCCGCTGGGACCCAGGAGGCAGAGAATAAATGGGGGTGGGGCCAGTCAGAGGAGGTATTCCGAACTACTCAACATTTCTGCTACAGGTTCTCCGAACTACTCAAAATTTCTGCTACCGGTTCTCCACAACTGGTCAGAACCTGCTGAATATCACCTCTGCACCAATGTGATTTGACCCTGAAGCATACAATGGAATTCACCTCCAATACTATTTAAATCCCACCAAATACAAGAAGAACAAACTTATTGATCAAGAAGGGAAGAAATCTTCTCTCTAGATTTATCATTCTAATAGAAAGTCAACCAGATATTGATTACAAGAAAGCATTTGGGACCTACAAGTGTTGAATAAGGAAGGGTGGGATTTCCCCCACCCCTCAGGAAAAACCTGCTGGTAGCTAACTTTTGCCAACTACTACAATTGCTGGGCCAATGGATTAAAGTTTCTGGACTCTTATTCAACTGCAATAGTTAAATAGGATGCAAAAAGTTAAATTACGATTAAGCATATGCTAGAGGTTATACTACTTCCTTCATGCTCTGGAACATGGGATATTTGTGCAAGGAGTATTATATTTCCCATAGATGATGTTGGTTGTTCTAAGGGACAGTTTTACTAGTTGGAGATATGAGCTGTACCCAACCATAGAATGTTTTAGATATGCTTCATATTTTGGATCATAGAACATTTGCGAAAGCATTATTATATTTCTCAGAGTTGATTTTGGTGGTTCCAGAAATAGTTTTACAATTTTGGAGATATGAGCTGTACCCAACCATAGCAATAGCAGTTAGACTTATATACGACTTCATAGTACTTTACACCCCCTCTAAGTAATTTACAGATTCAGCATATTGCCCCCAACAAACTGGATCCTCATTTTACCAACCTTGGAAGGATGGAAGACTGAGTCAACCTTGAGCCGGTCAGAATCTAACTCAGGCTATGGGCAGAGTTAGTCTGCAATCAGTGGTGGGATTCAGCCAGTTCGTACCACTTCAGGAGAACCACTTGTTACCTTTCTGAGCAGTTCGGTGAACTGGTTGTTGGAAGAAATCATTAGGGCAGAGAACCGGTTGTTAAATGATTTGAATCCCACCCACTGCCTGCAATACTGCATTTTAACCACTTCACCACCATAACCACCAAGACCACTACACAACCATAGTATGTTTCATATGCTACGCTTCATATTGTGGAACATGGAACATTTGTGAAAGGATTACTATAATTCTCAGAGTTGATTTTGGTTGCTGTAGGTACAGTTATCCTCGTGGGAGTTATGAGCTGTACCCAGTCCTAGGATGGTTTAAATCTGCTTGTCTGATTCCCCACATAGAATGGAGAAATTTTGACAACCAGAAGTACACAATGCTAGAACATTTCTTAATGTTTCCAAATAAATGTAATCTTCAAGTATCAAACTCTTGATTTCAAACAGCATTTAGAATCAGGTTGCAGGGATACCCAGTCACAACTTTATAAATAGCAGGTGCCTAACATGACTTAAGTGAGATGTTTTGGGGGCAAATGTAGGATAATGGCATTTAGAAAGTAGAAGCTGGAATTCGCATTCTGTTTTGCAGATGAAGAATTGATTTGTTGAATTAAATGAGGATTTGTCAATTCCAAAATATCCAGATTCCTTCCCATTCTAACAGGGATGTTTAGAACTTTTTTTATTGGATACAGAAGAGGCAGTTATATATGTTGGAAATATGTAGTATCCACTATAAAAAGGTAAAGTTCCCCTTGCACATACGTGCTATTTCCAGCTATAGGGGGCAGTGCTCATCTCCGTTACAAAGCCGAAGAGCCAGCACTGTCTGAAGATGTCTCCATGGTCATGTGGCCAGCATGTCTAAATGCCAAAAGCACACGGAACGTTGTTACCTTGCTACCAAAGTGGTCCCTATTTTTCTACTTGCATTTTTGCATGCTTTCCAACTGCTCGATTGGTAGAAGCTGGGACAAGTAATGGGAGCTCACTCAGTTACACGGTGCTAGGGATTCAAACCGCTGAACTGCCGACCTTTCTGATCGACAAGCTCACCGCCTTAGCCACTGAGCCACTGCATCTCTATTATCCACTATAGTGGTCCACATAGAAGTGTTTTTCTTTATTCTTTCACTTATTCACATAAAATGTTGCTGTGTATACTGTATATTTCTATTGGATTCTAATGGGTTAGAATTGTTTTTGTGAGCCGCTCCCCTGAGGCTTAGGAGTCAGAGAGGTTAATCTGATTTTGTGATTTCAGGCAGGCAGACTCCAAAATTTCTCCTGGCTTTACTTTATTTTCAGTTTTATTCTCTGGTGGATTTCCTGAAGGGCCATGCAGAGCAATGGAGTGGAGACAGGTGATCCTCTCTACAAACCTGAGCATAAACCTGAAGTAAATGATCTTTGGTCATTGATTCTATGGATGCACCGGATAATAAAAGAATGTGATTGGGTCATAAAGACTTAAATATGAAATAAAATGGTTTTGTAGCAAATATTTATTATTTCCAAGTGACTGGAGCAGAGCAGAACAAGACATAATAAGGAACAAGGCTAGAGGCAGAATAAAAATCGTGGGCAAGTAAGCTTGAAGTTTCGCTCCTTCCTTCCTTCCTTCCTTCTTTTCTCCTTCCTTTCTCCTTTCCTTTTCTCCTTCCTTCCTTCTTTCTTTCCTTCCTTTCCTCCCTTCTATTATCCCATCCTCCTTCCCTTCTTCCTTTTTTCATGTGTTCCTTCCTTCCTTTTCTCATGTGTTCCTTCTTTCCTTTTCTCCTTCATTCCCCTCTTCCCTTCTTTTTCTCCCTCCCTCCCTCTCTACATCTCCTCCTTATATCCTTCCTTCTTTTTCCCCTTCTTTCCTTTTTTCCTTCTTTCCCTTCCTTACTTCTATCATCTCTCCTTCCTTCCATTTCTCATCTCTTCCTTCTTACCTTTTCTACTTCTTTCCTTCCCTTCATTTCCTCCTTCCCTCTCTATGTTTCCTCCTTATTACCCTCCCTTCCTTTCTCCCTCCCTCTCTATGTCTTCTCCTTGTTATCCTTCCTTCCTTCCTTCCTTCCTTCCTTCCTTCCTTCCTTCCTTCCTTCCTTCCTTCCTTCCAATGTCTTTGTGTGTGTGTGTGTGTGTGCGTGTGTGTGTGTGTGTGTGTGTGTGTGTGTGTGTGTGTATGTGTGTGATGCGATATTCCAAGTCTGGTCTTATCTTGGCCTTGCAATATTCATGGTGGAATAGCAAGTCACACCATCTCTTATCCAATCTTTTAACTCTCATGCTTCATACTAGAACACTAGACATAGTCACATAGAAGAAGATAGTGCAGCTCTCATCTCTAGTAAAGATGCATTTTTGGATGGCTGTGGTTTTGTCTTCTATTTCCATTTACAGGTGTTTACACTGGATATTACTATCCCATTTTGGAAACGCAAATGACCCAGAAAGAGCTGACTCCACAGTTTTCGTTTGCCTCCAATTCTCACATTACCCATTCTGGGGCTGTAGAAAGGCATAGTGGCAAAGGATGAAGATCCCATTAAGAAACTTCAATTCCACACCAGGATGAACAGGGGCCTGATGATAAAGTTTAATAAGATTTGAAAGCACAATGTTAACTTCTCCCTGGTGGCCTCTAAACCAGATTTTGAACACCACAGTTTATCACTGAAAATAATGCAAGCTAATTAGTGTCACCAGATATCACTACAGTATTAATTTCTGGAACATATACTTGCATAAAATAGGGAGCTGAAGATACATAACAGGCTAAGAACAAAACACAGAAACTAGATTAAAAGCCTACTTAAAAAGCCACCATGGACCATGAAGGCAATTTTCATTCAATATCAGCCTGGAAACTGTTGGGACGATAAGATGAATAATTGCGATTACAATGAAACATGAGAACACGTTTTAGTCTTCACCTTTATTTGATTATATATTGCCCTACTTCTCATGAGCAACAGATAAGGTGGCAAAACTGTATCTAAACTACATTAACTTCAGACGGTGGGTGAATTTCTATGATGGGTTATTTTCCATACAAGAAATTCCCCTCCATGTGGAAGCAGAGATAGTTGAGAAGAGAAAGATTGATTCTACGCAACAGATAGCTTTTGATGTGCAGAAAACTTCTCCTTTGCTCAACATTAATCATAAAAAGTCCCAACTGTACTTTGGAGTGGAGCACTCTGAACTTTGATTCATCACCACTTCTATTCAAGAGACTTCGTTCCCTCTGGTGGAACATCTCTGCTAAGAAAGAACTACTGTTGTGCAACATGAATTATAATGAACCAACCAATAGCCAGAGAAACATTTTTTTTTCTGTTGAGGTATAGATTGCCTTGATTCCTGATAAGTACTGCCATTTTCTTGGCCACAATATGCAAGTGGTTTGTCTGTGATCCCTTCTTGCATAATGTTTGCTCAACTTTCTCATTTCTTCTAAACCCTGAGATTTCTCGATGGTGTTTCCTTTCAGTAACGGTTCAGCAGTCCTCTGACTCTGCTGAATTTTCTTTTCTTCAAGAACTGGCATTAATTGTTGTATTACTAATACTAAATATACAATGTGCATGAGAGTATACTTTACATATCTTGATCCAATTCAGCTATTTTAAGGTATTATTCAGTGGCTGATTTGCACAAGGGAAAGTCTCATTGTCTGAAATAACTGCTAAATAAGAGAGGCTTGTGCTAAAAAAAAAATCTGTGTATTTCAGCAAACTAGACACCCTAATGCTTTACTCTTACTTTGGCATCACTCTTTAAGGCCTCATTGTTGGGCCTTCTATGAGATTACTCATTGTTATAAAAAAAGGGGGCAAGAGAGTCGATGACAAAATACTGTATATATCATGATGTGAATGTGATTACTTAGAATATAATACAATAACAGAGTTGGAAAGGGACCTTGGAGGTCTTCTAGTCCAACCCCTCTGCTTAGGCAGGAAACTCTACACTACTTCAGACAAATGGTTATCCAATCTCTTCTTAAAAACTTCCAGTGTTGGAGCATTTACAATTTCTGGAGGCAAGTTGTTCCACTGATTAATTGTTCTCTCTGTCAGGAAATTTCTCCTTAGTTCTAGGTTGCTTCTCTCCTTGATTCGTTTCCACCCATTGCTTCTTGTCCTGCCCTCAGGTGCTTTGGAGAAGAGCTTGACTCCCTCTTTTTTTGTGGCAGCCCCTGAGATATTAGAAAACTGCTATCATGTCACCCTTATGCAATTACATTTCATGTATACAGAGATATATTTATGGAAGAGATTACATTATGACTTCCATTGCACATGTCCTTTTACGTACTTCCTTGGACATAAACTGTTTCAATTCCTCTCCTTAGGATACCACTACAGAGCATTGCATGCTGAAACAACCTGACACAGAGACAGTGTCAACTTGTAAAGCATTCCTGGGTTCCTCTTGAATTTTTTTCCTCATGCCATCACTCTGCTGAGCACTTAATTTTCACAGACCTGTCTTATATCTAAGAATAATACTCAATTTGTATTGCTATATTACTTTTATCCTTCTAATCTGTTCCACTACCTTCTCCTCTGGTATCATTATGATTATTATCCTTTGTTATTATGATTTTTATTACTTTGTTGTTTTCCATGTACACTGAGAGGTTCTGCACCAGAGAGAAATGCCATTTGTGTCTAATCACACTTGGTCAATAGTTTCTAAGATATTCTATTCTATTCTATTCTATTCTGTTCTGTTCTGTTCTGTTCTGTTCTGTTCTGTTCTGTTCTGTTCTTCTCTTCTCTTCTCTTCTCTTCTCTTCTCTTCTCTTCTCTTCTCTTCTCTTCTCTTCTCTTCTCTTCTCTTCTCTTTTCCTCTACTCTACTCTACTCTACTCTATTGTCATTTGGAATTTTATGGCTTGTTGATGATTCCTCTTAGGACTGAAATTTTGACCAGGCACAATGTATTTGCCCATTCAACCACACACCCATCCTTGATTTTATTACAATTCATGATTTAAATCCTGAACAATGAACTTTATTTTATGTTATACTATGTTTGGTTCTGTGATATCATTTCCATAAGGGAAGTAATATATTACAAGTGGCCCCTAATCATGCAGTGAACTTTCATGAGAAAAATACAACATGAGGATTTGTCTGCCCAATATTGCATCTTGCATAATGTTTGTTCAACTTCCTAATTTCTTCTAAGATTTTTTGACAACTTGAGCTTCAGCATCTTTGGTTTTACTTCAACAACACAGTTCCTGTCAGAGCTGTTTCCATCCACAAAGCCACTTAAAATTGGAGGATTAGGCCCACAAACCTTCTGCTCCTTTAGTTTTTCTACATCACTGATAGTGCATATAAAACAGGCCAGTCCTTCACATGATTGTATTATGTTAGACACTGACATAATTCTGAAATATAACTGTATCTCAGAAGAGAATCCTATAATCCTACACAGCTGATATTGATTACAAGGCAGATTGCTTTATAGTCTATTACAGTCATATAAGTTATCATTTATGGAAGCAAGTAGAATGCTTTTCCTTAGTGGATAACAGCAAGTTTGGCAGCTATATCAATCAATCAATAACGATGGAAGAAGAGTTTAATTCAGTTATGTCCCTTCAATCGAACCACCAAAGTCCTTCTTTAATCCATAGCATGTGAGAGAGACACTTGCAACAATTTCAAGGAAGATCTCACCAAACTATAATGCTATTCAGCAAAACTAATTTCATACCCTTTTAAGGAGCTTTAAAAGCCATGTAAGTTGACAGGTGCATAATAGAAAGTTCCAGCTTATTAATATATTGCAGAGAGAAGGAAGTGATGATGGATAAATAGATAAATGGATAGATGGATATATGATAGATAGATAGAGATGGACAGACAAACAGATCGATATAGATTAGGGGTCTTCAAACTTGACAGCTTTAAGACTTGTGGACTTCAACTCCCAGAATTCTTCCTCCAGTCATGTTAGTTCAGGAATTCTGGGAGTTGAAGTCCACAAGTTTGAAGACCCTTGATATAGATGATAGGGTGGGTGGATGATTAGATAGATAGATAGATAGATAGATAGATAGATAGATAGATAGATAGATAGATAGATAGATAGATAGATAGATAGATAGACAGGAAGGAAGGAAGGAAGGAAGGAAGGAAGGAAGGAAGGAAGGAAGGAAGGAAGGAAGGAAGGAAGGAAGGAAGGATAGATAGATATGATAGATGGATGGATGGACAGACGGATGGATGATTATAGATAGATAGATAGATAGATAGATAGATAGATAGATAGATAGAGAGGGAGGGAGAGAGATGATGTAAATGTGGACAAATATAATGGAGAAACAACCAACCTTGTTGATTTACTTGACATCCCTGCTGCAAATTGCAGTAAAGATGGAAACTGATGCTTATTTATTAGTTTTCTTGTGAGTTAATGATTAATAATGAATTATTTCCATAGACATGCAACTAAAGATTTACACATTTTCACATTTAACATAATGTCAATTCTCTAAATATTTACAGCATTAAAAACACACTAATGTAGCCCTTCCTTCCTTCCTTCCTTCCTTCTTTCCTTCCTTCCTTCCTTCCTTCCTTCCTTCCTTCCTTCCTTCCTTCCTTCCTTCCTTCCTTCCTGTAGAGAAACTGGAAGTTTTTGCAACTGAATTCAATTGTTATAGTGTATGGTTCTTTATTTTGTCTGCACTGCATAAAATGAAACAGATTTAATCAACAGAACCGTCCCATCTCAGAAGAATTGTGCTGGCTCCCATCCCAAAACTAAATCTATCTGATTTACTATTGAACCGTCCAGCTTCTGAATGTCGAAGGGAAGAAGAAGAAAAAGGAAGAAACTGAGAGATACTTTCAGCAATGGTAACTGGTGCCACCCCAGTCTTTTTATATGCCCCAAACCCTGTCAAATGGTATTCATGTTGATTCAAGTAACCTCTGGAACATCTGCAAAACAAAGCCCTTCCCTTTGCAACCGTCAATTCCTTGCATGCACAACACTGTCTCACAAAAGTTCTCCTTGTCTGCTGAGTCAGCTTTGTTAAAGCTAATGAATGTCTGGATATGAGAAGCTTTGTGGGAATTACCAATGCCAAATTCCGATACAAAGAACCTGAGATCAGATGAGATCTATTACAAATGACTGCATAATATCAATTCCATCTTCACTGAGAAATGATTTGTTCTCTATTATCCCAAAGGTTCTTTTTCAAGAGCCAACTGACCATTACTGAACCTAAATTGAACTGTAAATTGTGATTGGCATGCACAAATGAGCAGTTCAACTCATGTGAGCAATGGGCCAGTGTGAATGCGCATGCACACACAGCTCAACCCCCTGCATGTGCGTGCTGGCTGGCCACTTGCATGAGTCAAGCTGTGCGCATGCGTGCATGTAGTGCCAGCCCATAGCCTGGTAGTGGGCTCTGGCACAGGGATTGGAGATCTCTTTAATAAATAAATATTGAATTGGAAGCTGCAGCCAGACTTTACACAGCATTGGAACTTTACACAGCATTGGAACATATGAATTAGATTATAGCTTTACTTGGTATGAAATATAACACAGACATTTTCTAAATTGCACTTGGATTTGGACTATTAAAAAATTAATTCACTGATAGCAATGATGATGATGGTGATAATTAGTTAGTTAGTTAGTTAGTTAGTTAGTTAGTTAGTTAGTTAGTTAGTTAGTTAGTTAGTTAGTTGCTTGCTTGCTTGCTTGCTTGCTTGCTTGCTTGCTTACTTACTTAGTTACTTACTTACTTACTTACCCGGACATCTTACCACAGGGTAAATCTGGGCGACTTATGATAAGAGAAGCTGGAACATTCAAGAACCACATACATCTACAGACCTGATGCTACATTTTCAATATTTCAGGATGTCCCACATCCATCAGAGTGTTTGCTCTGTGGTTGCTCATCCACAATAATTTCTTAGATCATTGTAATACTTCTACTACATTTGTGCTGGGAACACCAAAGCACTTCTGGGTTGAAATGATTGAACGATGACTAGGGGATGCCCAGTAGGGGATTCCTTTCATGTCCCCATTAAGTTGTCCACTGAAGTGATACCTATTTACCTATTCGCTGTCCCTGTTTTGAACTGCTGGGTCGGCAGGAACTGGAACATGTGACAGGAATTCACTCCCATCCTACAGCAAGAAAGGGTCTCAAATGGAAGCCTGCCAATTGTCCTAACCTCATGAGTCACCGTGCTCCTGATCATTGTAATGAAAATGACTTGATCAAGTAGCCAACCAGCAATTTTTTTAAAAAACATCAAATGATGACATTAAGAGTGAAGAAAAAAGTGGATGTAAGAAGAAATGAAGGCGACATATGCTTGTTCTCTAAAATACATGATCAAAAGCTTCAACGCAGGGAAGAGTATTAAACATAAAACTAATGGCATCTCCTCTAATGATGGTATGAAATACACTTCTCACATCACAGTTCCAAGGATCTTCCTGAATTCCTACTGAGAAGGAAAACAGACATTGTTTCTCATTCCAGTTTTGCTTCATGCATGCAATTAAGAGAGGAGGAAAAGAAGGGATAATTTACGTGGCAAATCTATCTGTCACCTATTAAAACTGTGATTCAAGATTCCACATAGTGATTTGTAATTCAGCTAATTCACACCATCTATGAACACTTCTCAAGTCTATGTTAATTAATGGTGGAAGGAGTTGAGTGAGCCCTTAGAAGAAAGCTGTGGTGTCTCTTCCCCTTTTTTATCTTGGAGAAAAGCAACCAGCAGGCCTCTTACCTTGATCTTTACCTGCTTTAAGGGGCGATGTCAGACATAAAGAGTTTTGGAGCATGGAAGCATAATAAACAAGGAACCCCCTCTGAGCATGTGCTTCAAGGGTGAAGCCTTTCAGCTCTAGAAATAAAATACTTCACAACTTGAGCCATCTGTCTGATGGTGGAAAACGAAAAGCTGCTGTTACTTCTTTCAAAGCAATTAAGCTTTATCAAGATATAACCTGTCCAGCCCAGATGTCATGAAAACCTTGTATTTTGTTCCAAAATATTTCAATAAAATGGAACATCTCTTTTTGTGTGTGTGTGAATGTGTCTCGGTGGCTGAATTCAGTCAACCGTGACAAATAAAGGGAAATTCTGGGCAATATCATAAGAATAAAACAAGTGCAATGAAGGCTCCTCATTGCCCATTAGACTAACTGCATTATTACACCCCAATTTTAGAAACATTCAGGCCTTTGTTTTATTCTGGAGAACTGGCTTCCTGTCACTGAGTGGGACTCATGATTGAGACAAAGATAAAATAAAATTGCTGCTCTCTGAGCTTGGTTGTTTTCTTGCAAATGTTCCATGACCCATCAGCATAGAAGAGAACGAGGGCTCTGTTATGTTTATATACAAGTGCCTTTCCCTGATGGGGTTGGTGGGAGTCTTCTAAGTGGTTCTTGGCTTAGGTTGTTGTTTAGACATTTGTTAGATCCTTGATTTGGGTTCTGTTTACCAGTTGATGTTGATCTCTCCTTAGCTGACTGTTGATGGCCAGTCAGGAGCTTCTTTTGATCTTTTAGCTTTTTTTTTCTTTTCAATCATACGTTGATGATGCTTATGCAGGGGTGAGCTTCAAAAAATTTAGCAACTGGTTCTGTGCCCGGTTGCTGGGTGGGCGTGGCTATGGTGGGCATGGCTTAGTCAGCCTACTTCACCATGGCAGGTGGGCCACTTCCCACCTCCCCAGGCTCCAGAGGCCCTCTGCAGTCCTGTTTCTTGCCTTCCAGAACTTCCAGGAGGCCTTGGAGAGCCTGAAGCCCCCCCGGGCTCTGGAGACTTTTCTCAAGACTTCAGGAGATCCGTTTCTCTCCTCCCCAGGCTCTGGAGGCCCTCTGGAGTCCGGAAACAGGTCTGTTTCCAGCCTTCCAGAACATCTGGAACAATGGCTCCAGAGGGTCTCTGGAGGTCAGAAACGGGCCTGTTTCCAGCATTCCAGAACTTCCAGGAAGCCCATTTCTCCCCTCCCTGGGCTCTGGAGGCTTTTCTCAAGACTCCAGGAGATCCATTTCTCTCCTCCGCAGGCTCCGGAGGCCCTCTGGAGTCCGGAAACAGGCCTGTTTCCAGCCTTCCAGAACTTCCAGAACTCCGGCTCTGGAGGGTCTCTGGAGGTCAGAAACGGGCCTGTTTCCAGCCTTCCAGAACTTCTGGAACTCCGGCTCCGGAGGGTCTCTGGAGGTCAGAAATGGGCCTGTTTCCAGCTTTCCAGAACTTCCGGAACTCCGGCTCCAGAGGGTCTCTGGGCCTCCCTGAGCCTCCGTGTGGGCCTGGCACTTACTTGGGATCCAAAACAGGCCACATGGAGACTCCTGGGAGGGGAGGGGTGGGAGGGGCCAGCCAGTTGTTGCAACTACCTGTTCGGTGAACCAGATGTAAAACTAACATTTGGTTCACCCAAACCAGTGTGAACTGGTTGCAGCCAATACCTGTGTTTATGTCTATGTGCCTGTTGGTCGCATATTTGTCTTAGTATTGTGATCGTTGGGATTGTCTAATGTTTTTAGCTTGGTCTAGGATCCTCACTGTCTTTCCACTGAATCTATGATGTAGTCTGTCAATGTGTCAAGGAATCCACAGTTCAATCCTGAGCTATAAATATTCTCTTTTATAGGTACAACATTTCTAACTATAGGAACAACATTTCATTTTGGAAATGGAGGCCATTGCAGTAGATGGGAAGTAAGCTTTCAAGATTTCCCGAAGACCAGGTTTGACACTCCCTGCTACTCATGGGTGCCATATCATTTTGGGCCTCTGTATGCAAAGAGACAGTTCCATCCATCAAGTGATGTTTTTTTTCAAGGAGCAGAAGTTCCCAGTTCAGTACTCAGATTCCAGAGGAAAACCTCTCTATATTAATACCCTAGCCTTTGCTGGAATAGAGAAACAGGGAGCAGATAAAGATACCACAGAGGGATCATAGCAATATATCAACTCTTTGTGATGAAAGACAATATGCTATTTTATAGCCTTTGTTCAGTTTTCAATTTCAAGAATGGGCATTGGTATAATTACCTGAGAACGCCCTTTCTATCTACGCTGCAAGAGAGTCCAGGATGGACTCCCAATCACGTCATAAAGCTGAGTCTGCCATATAAAAAGGCAGATCCCCAGCTTTGGCAAAAATATTTGACAGTCTCTGAGTGTCAAAGGAAGCAAGCAACAATATTGTTATATGTAGCCCGCACCCCCAGTACCAGACATTATAAAAGTGAGGCTGGACTCTCTTGCAGCGTAGATAGAAAGGGTGTTCTCAGGTAATTATACCAATGCCCATTCTCCTATATGCTGCTTCGAGAGTCCAGGATGGAACATACCAAAGCCAACATGTCCACAGGAGAAGTCCTTGCTGAAGCTCTCTAGAGGACCCTAAGTCTGTAGGAAGTCCATTTTAGTTCTCCTTTATACAAAGCACCCACGTTTAGTTGTCATTTAAAGAAAAAAAAAAGAAGCTCCAGGTTGAACCTCTGCTGAGTTCATATTATATAAAAAGTTGGAAGGGCGGGGGAGAGAAAAATTATAATGCATGAGCAAAGTATACTTTCAGAGCCTGTACGTATCAGATAAAAATTAGCTATCCCCCTCTAAGTGTAATAAACTCAATCAAGGAACACACACATTGGCATGACTGAGCTCTTGGGATGGTTCTGGTAACCACAGCTGTCAGCAAATATATAAATAAATAAAGAAGAGTAAAGTAGAAGGATGAGCAAAACCATGAATGTGTTGTCTCTGTGGTTGCACAGATTTGCAGTTCTAACTTATGAGTTCTTCAGTTAAGCAAGGTATGGCAAGGAAGTACCACACAAACACAATTTTAATACATGCTCAGGTGAGTGCTTTGTTTCGAAGTCAGGCTTCCTCTATTGGTGTCTAAATCCTTATTACATTTCTTTGGCTTGTAAATATGCTAACCTTGACTGATGATTGAAGGAAGGAAGAATGGATAATGAAAGCAAATGGTTAGTAAGCATATCAACATTTGTTTATATTAAAAGGTGCTTTCTCCTTCCGTTTGATAGACTCATCCCATCCCATGTTTCTACTAAGAATACAAACAGCTTTTTAAAAAATCCACAGGGACTTTATTAAAAACAACGCTTTCATTTTTCTCCATCTAAGTTAATATAAATGACTTGCTTTGTGGGTTTCTCTTCTATTTCCTATCAACCAATAGATCACCTGTCAGAGCAAAGATGGAAACTATTTTAGCGGCTTTCATTTATGGTCTATTTTCAGCCAGGGTTCAGGCATGGACATGAGATTGAGAAAGCTTTGGTTCCACTTTGGTATGATTATTCTTAAGACCTGGATGGTGCACCTCTCTTAGTGCTTTGTAGGGATTTTGTCGTTGTACCATCAACCAATTGTAGCATGGGCTTTTTTGGGAGGGAAGAATGGAACACACATTCTTAACTAAATTTTCATTGAATTCTAATTGTGCCCAGCATGGTACAAGAGACAGATTACAATCAGTGCTATCACTCTTCTTACTTGAGTGTTGCAGTGAGAGCAGGAGGTAACTTGGGTCTGGAATCGTGCAGCTGGTGATCCTTTTCAAAGTGGTTCCTTGCCACTTTCTAATTTTGCAGCCTCCTCTCATCAGAGATGTCCATTTGGCATGAATAGCTGACCCCATTACAGAGAATCGGGAAGGAATTGGGTATAGCTAGTCTAGTGAAAAGAAGGACCAGGGGAGAGATGATAGCAATGTTCTAATATTTGAAGGACTGCCACAAAGAACAAGGGATCATCCTAATTTCCAAAGCACTGGAAGGCAAGACAAGAAATAACAGATGGAAACTAATCAAAAAGAAAGCCAACCTAGAACTAAGGGAGAAATTTCCTGACAGTGAGAATAATCAATTGGTGGAACAGCTTGCCCTCATATGTTATGGATGCTCCCTCACTGGAGGCTTTTAAGAAGAGAGTGAACAGCCACATGTCTGAAATGATATAGGGTCTCTGGTTTGAACAGGGAGTTGGACTAAAAGACCTCCAAGATCCTTCCAACTTTGATATTCTATGTTCCAGAGAGCCCAGTACCACAATTTTCTCTCCCACCCATAGCACAGCAATCCCTTGTTAACCATTTTTGTTGCACACCACTGCATGTACTCTTTCTTGATGGTGATAATGTGCACGCAGCTAAGGCAATTATGGAATTGGGGTGGGGTGGATAAAAGTCAGCACCAAGATTTACCATTTCCATTTTGGTACCATTTACCAAAATCTGGACAATAGACTAGTCTAGATCTTAGATTGCTGTTCAGCCTTATTAGACTAAATTACAGGTCTTAGAAGGGAAAAAAAAACAACTTATTTTGTCTATGTTCTCTTTTCTACTAGATGGGTGATTCAGAAAAACACGTACAAATTGCATCCACAGTAAAACCCTTTAAGATCAAAATGAAAGTGATGATGAAGTGCAAAGTAAAGCTTTTAATCAAATGACTGTTTCAGGAAAATTGACCTAAATGACATTTTAGCCTGAAGTGCAAAAGAGCACTATTAAGAAAATGTGTATTTCTGGACTTCTAACTACTGCACAGTATTTTTACATTTTCCTACCTCGTATTTGAAGAGTTTCAGTGAGATATATCCTGAGACTGTGAATTAGTATAATGCACATATGCTTTGAGGTACTTCACAACCACACACACACACACACACACACACACACACAATGTGATCGGGCAAGTTTTTGGGGAGGGAAATTAGGGGAAAAATTGTTTGGAAAGTGAAACAGTATTTGCTGTGTGAGCAAGAAGGAGACAGCAAGGAGCCTGGGCGTGGCTTAGCTCAACTGTTCTGTACTAAAGCTGCTTGCTGCTGTGAAATTAAAACTGAAACTCTTCTCTTCTGCTTGTGTTTTGTATTTGGAACATATTTCTTTTCAGGGGGGAGGGGGAGTAGAACTGCTTAGCATCAATAATAATATACAAAATACTAATGCTCTGATGGTTATTGTGAAAAATCTTCTCTTAGTGAACACCTAGAAGCCCAGAGGAACATACGTGCCAAATTTCAAGTTTGTAGGTTTTACGGTTCTGGAGATTTTGTGATGATGCATGATAGTAAGTCTCATACAACTAGATTGAATTATACACCTAAATATAAAAGGTGAGAAAGGAAGATGAAATGAAGCAGAAGAGGTGAACTGTCCTATAATTTATAAAAAAATTAACGGCTGGATGCCATTGCCAAGTGGCTACATTTTCTAATTTTGAAGAACGGCTAAGAGCTTTTGCCACTGAATGCAATTCTAGCACAAGCAAGTCAGAGAGAAGTTTAATCTCCTGTTCTTTGCAGGAACAGCTGAGCAGCCAAGGGACCTCTTTAAAAGCGGTGACACATTGGTGTCAGGAAGGATGCTTAACAGGGCCACTGTTACCAGTTTGTCTATTAGGAAAGGGAATTGCAATGGCCAAAGTAGAGTCAGAGTGCAGGAGGAGAATAGCAGAGGCTGGTGCCTTGCTTCCCCAGCAAAAGAGAACATTTCCCATGGTTGCTGAGCACTGAAAAGAACATTCAACCACTCCACCTCCATCGGATGACAAATGACGGCTTGAGAAAGGACTGTAGGATAACATTTGTGACTAACCTCTGGGATGGAAATGTGATTTGTTTTCCCCTTGTATTTTTCATTAGGAACTATCCATCCCCTGGATTTCATCCCAGACATTTTCAGCCGGCCATTATTGTTCTTTTTGATGTGATTATTGGTTGTTGTTGTTGTTTTACACAGCAATTTGATGCCATCCAAACTGATACCCTGCCCTTTTTCTCTCTCTCTCTCCACAAAATGAAATTGCTATTAGGGAAGAAAAATTATCCTCAGAAGTATCAAGGGACTGAGGCTGAGGAATTATCCCAAGAAGTGTCCAGGATAATCCAGAAAGCTATTTTGTGTTAGCGAAAGAAAAGAAAACACGTTATTCTGAAATAGGCCACAGAAACAGGCAACTTTCCAGGACTTTAGACAGCCCTTCACCATAATCACTAATCCTTAGAGATTTGGCAAGTTTGCAAATGTGGTTAATACACAAATATATATCTCTAAAGATCCCTTAGAGGAAGTAATAGGAATCATGCTGATATTACCTCCTACAATTCACAGTCAAGACCACAATACTTCATTGACACAGTCAGACATCTTAATTTTAGACCGTACTTTGGAGTGACAGTCAACCGAGTAGATATTTCTCAGTGCCCTACAAATGCCTGATACTATCAGATGAAGAAAGACAACACCAGATGTCTGGGGACATCATCTGGTTACTTCCATATAAATATTTTAAACAGATTGACAGGCTTTTGGTCATGTTTCTATGGAAAGACCAAATTCATATGATTTTTCATTTAATCTTCCAGGTCTCATATGATACAACTGGACTCAATTTACCTAATTTTAAAGCATGTCACTACAGAAAGATTATGGACACAACACACTCCTACCAGTGCATGCCGATCTTCCTCATTTATCAGTCTGAAGACTTACATCCAGGAAATCCCCACTGGCACTTGCACAACATCTGCCTGACAACTTTGACATCAACTCCCAATGGAAGGCCAAATAGATTGCTGAACACCCAGACATAGAAAAACATAAATGAACCCACAAGAAAAGGAGCCAGGATTTGAACTACCACATCAGCCATGGACAATCTTGAATAGGATTCACACTTCATATGGTGTCTGCTGGAATTCTTGTCTAAATGGGGCATAGTGTCCTCTCTTCAGTGTGACTGCAGGGTCCATGTCCCACTTCAATGGATAGTGGCTTAGACATTGGTATTTGAACTTAGATCTTTTTGACATTTATATTTCCTTGTGTTTACTAATCTAGGTGAAATATAGTGACAACTGGACTTTCTGTTTTTTCTTGAAAGACATTTTGCTTCTCATCCAAGAAGCTTCTTCAACTCTGAATATATATTGGGATTAATATATATTCAACAACAACAATAATAATAATTTGTGATACATTTTTAAATGTTCAATTGATTGAAGTTCATGTTTAATGGATAAAAGAGATAATTTATAATTATAGTCATCATCATCATCAACTTTTGATTATATCTGTAACACTATCAAACATCCAGATTTGCCTATCCCAGGTCCTTGTTAATGACTTGATAGGTAGACAAAAATGCCAAACTAGACTGAACTGGCTGACTATATGATGATCAATAATAATACATATATTGCATAATAATAATGATGATGATGATGATGATAATGATGATGATGATGATGATGTTTCTTTTGTGGGAACACTTGAAATAGAAAACTAATTGGGAGCTCTCAAATCCTGGCAAATCCTGACTTGCATCTGTTATTTTCAGAGGTGAGTAGGTGTATGGAGTTGGTCTCAGTTATGACTAAATGGTGACTTGGAGTAATGCAACAGGACTTTAGAAAAGAAGGTTGGAAAGTGGGGGGGTTGTCAGTCAACTAATTATGAACAGTCCTAAAGCCTAAGAAAAGTTGCCAATTTAATAAAACCACACAAAAACAATCTCCCTCAACACCCAAAGCAGTAAAATAGGAAGTAAAGAACACGATGCAGTAATAATATATGTAGAAGTTTTTTTTTCCCTTCCTTTGTTTAATTTAGATGCTTTAGCAGCCTCTCTGAATGGATTGGAACATATTTTTAGGGAAGTTAAATAGAAAATCCAATATTATCAACAAATAATGCCAAAATGGATTATGATAATGTGCCAGAGATCTTAGAGAGAGAATTGTATTGTATATGCATTCTATTAAAACTATTAATATAAGACATTTCTACTTGTAGTTTTCTTTGTTACTTTTAAAGCTACAGGAGCATATTTATTGATCACCACCAGAGACTAATTCTGTCTAGATTTATTTAGATACGGACGCACTCAACATTTGTTAGAGAGAAAAAATCGTGTTTAAATACTTGCTTAACCGTAAAAAACTATCCAGAAGCCTCTATTTATCCCTATTCCAAAGCCCTGGAAATAAAATCATTGAATGATTTTATTTATTTATTACATTTACGTACTGTTGCCTATATACAATGGTATCTCATCAAAATGATTTAGAATAACATCACTGATGTACAATAATAGAAAGAACAAATTTGGATAGTATAGAAGAAGATGCACCAGGGAACTAAAATAATATAAAAATAAATGTATTTTCTCAACATTCATACAAGAAGGATGGGGGATGAAGGCCTTTAAAAGTGTCTAGACTGAACACTCAGAAATATCCTTTGAATTCCACAGCAGAAAAACATTGCACAATAGAAGAAGCTTTAGTGGGTATTGTGAATGACAAACAAAATTTCCCATGAAGATATTTCTAACTTCCCTTTTAATCTCAGCTATACATGCACACCTAAAATAATAATCCAATGGCAGACAACACAGAGAGGAAGAGAGGGCAGGAAGGAATAGAGAGGATGGATGGATGGATGAAAGAAAGGAAGAAGGAAGCAAGCAAGCAAGGAAGGGAGGAAGAAAGCAAGCGAAGAAGGAAGGAAGGAACTCTCTCAAATTTTCTTTTGGGTTATGATGGTATAATCTGCCATTCAGCTGGTTATAATTTGTGATTTTATATGATGTTTTTATGAAACATCTATGAAACCCCCAGAGTTACCTCAGGAAATATAAAAAATGCAGGTAATAAATGAATAAAAACAAAATGGCTAATCAGAGAGAAACATATTAGGAACTTTGTGATATTTTCCCAAAAAAATCATAATAATATTATGTAGTAGGTGGAAAAATGGACATCTTGTTGACATGTTCTTCTGGAAACCAATCATTAGTGAGTTTGTTGAATTTTGTCCCTAGTCCTCTCTTGAAAAAGACTAGGGTTTAATGGTAGGTTCTTCTTATGTATAAATCCATATTTTATTTTATTTATTTATTTTTATTTGTCAATTGCTTACAAGATAATTGGTATAAGTAAAAACATAGTTATGAATACATGGATACATATAAGAAAAATTAAAAAAATAAAAATAAAAGAAACAATAGGACAGGGACAGTAGGCAGGTTGGTGCGCTTATGCACGCCCCCTACCGACCCCTTAGCAAAGGGGTGAGGTCAATAGTAGACAGTCTAAGGTTAAAGTTTTGAGGGTTTGGGAAAGAAACCATAGATATCAACAAACATATCAACACGCTTGTGTTTTTTGTTTTTTGTTTAAACATGCCTTGTGTATTCTTATCTTTTAGGAAAGAGTGAATTGTTCAACAGGAAAATAGGAATTTCTATTGTGAGCTGTCTGTCTCCTCTATGTATAAGAACCAGGATTCGGGGGTGGGGGAGGGTTAGAAATGTTCTAGTCAGCAAATCAAAGAGGGGAGTCCCTTCCTTTTCATTGTAAATCAGCCCATTAAGTCAGAGGTAGGCTTGGAGTTAGGAAACAAAGAAAAAAAGCAGAAGAACATCTGCTGTCTTTCCATAGCATGTTCAGTGGCATTCAGAGTAACTGCTTCCTATTTCTGCTTAACGCAAAGGCCTATCAAACCCAGAAAATGGAAACCTTAACCATAATACCAGTGTGGGCGTTAATAGATATTCCTGATAAAAAGAACTAAAGGAAGACCAAAGTAGAGTTGAGAGAATAAATCTTCTGTTCTTGAGGACTTCCTGCTCCTACAACATTTTGTACACATTATCAAACATGACTTTTCAGATGAAATACTTGTATTTTTTTTCCTAGGGTAAAGAATAGCCAATGTAGCATAAACCATTATTTTTAAAGGCAATAAACTATTGCTGGATGAATTTTTTTAACATGCTGCCCAATTGAGAGCTGACATTTTCTTAAAATGTGACTTAAAATATAGATTTTGTTGGCGTACAGATCTCAGCTCATATTAATCTTGACTTTGACATATTTTCCAAACCATGGATTATGGCTTGTTTATGATTTGTTTTTATGCTCTAGCCCTTTCTTCAGGAAAAAAAGAGATAAAACAAATAATTGTTTAAGCAACTCACTGTTCCTTTGTTTACCTGCAATAATGATGCTACTAGGTCCCAAAAAGTTCAATATAAACTCTAGCTTAGCATTTATGTACAGCAGCAGTAAATATAGACAACTGTGAATGCTAATATAAGGTATTAAGGAATTAAGGAATAAGTCAAAATATTGTGGAATACATCAAAAGCCATTTGTAGAAATGCTTGGTTGGTTTCTTGGATTTCTTCTGTTTTATTATTTATTCTTAAATTTTTGAGGCTGCCTGTTTATTTGGGTGGTTTACAAATAAAAAGCCAATACACATTAAAAAGGAAAACAACCAACTGAAAGAATAAAACAGCAACCGCAAACCAACCATAACAAAATTCTAATGTGTTCTTCTAATCTAACAGATCCAAAGTGATAAATATCAAATATAACATTGACAGGAAGGAAACCTGACAAATAAATCCCGCAAAAAAATCTTCTTCTATAGACTAGAATTGGTAGTATATTCTGATCTGTTGATATGGCATAAAAAAGATTTAATTCTAATGTTTGTATTTTCTAACTCCCTTGAAAAATATCTGTAGGAGTTCAGCTTGCAGTCAAGGTTAGGACTGAAGATTTAAACAGCTTCTTTCTGATCCCTCATACTACAAACAAATTTATTTGCAGGTAATATTAAAGAAGATAACCTCAAAAAGCTGTTTTTTACCTGGCTACAAAATTTAAAGTATCTCCTTGTGTACCTCACAATATTATCGCATATTAGATGCTGCTGTGTAAAAAAAAGAAAAGGTATATTCCTTGCCTTTATGGACCGAGATTGGCCTTCAGCTTCAACATTGGTACATCTATCATTATTCTCTTAAACACCCAAGTTCCCATTAAAATAAATAAGATGCCTTTAGGTGTGAAAGTCTGAATAATATTACTTAGATAAAATATTGTCGCCTCTAACACCTACACTCCCTCCCTCCTCCCCAGAAATTGATTCATGGTGATTGAAAATGTCCAGTGACACAATTCTGAAGGCAACAAAATAGGATTGTTTAGAAAATGTGTTGATTCGGAACTTGCGATACATATTTCTCTCCCAACTAAATCATGATGGGCGTGATATATTGCTCTCAGAAAAAGTGCAAAACCTGAGAAAATATCTGGGGTTTGAAATGATCAATTCAGGCATGAATGTTAGCTGAAAAAAATCCTACCTAACTCTATTCTTTAAATTAGGCAAACCATGGCTATGTGCAATTAAGCACTCTGCACTCAGTAACAATCAGAAATTAATGCTACATCAACTTAGACTATGATTACTCATCTCTTTCTCCTCTTCTATAAATAAGTCTCTTCTTAGTTTATGTCAAGACTCTCATCCGTAATCCTCAAAGTGGATTCTGTTCAAATTTTATATTCATTCCAAGGTATTCAAGTTCTCCCACTTGAAGCAACATCTAACCTCTGTCTCCAATATGCTTCCTGGGAATGACAATGTGTCTGCTGATTCCTTGAAGCCTGCCAAGATCCTTGCCCTACTTTATTTAATTTTTAAAGGTCCTTTTACCTTTTCTTTTGATTAATGAAACACAAAGCAAAACACAAGCTATCTAACAACATCTCAGACGGACACAATGGCTACGTGTTCTGAACAAATCTTCTTAATTTCTCTCTCATTCTCTGAGTGAATAAACAATGCCACAAAGTCTCCCAAAAATTCTCTGTTTGCTGAAGAAGCTTCTTGGATGAGAAGTGAAATGTCTTCAAAGAAAAAAAAAAAAAAACAGAAAGTCCAGTTGTCTCTTTGGGACATCCTTGACCTGGATAACTAAGAAACTCCATAGACAATAGGTCAAAGTTATAGGATAGCAATAGCACTTAGACTTATATACCACTTTACAGTGCTTTACAGCCCTCTCTAAGCAGTTAACAGAGTCAGCAAATTGCTCCCAACAATTTGGGTCCCCATTTTACCAATCTCTGAAGGATGGGAGGCTGAGTCAACTCTGAGCCTGGTGAGATTTGAACTGTCAAATTTCAGGAAGCTGGCAGCCAGCAGAAGTAGCCTGCAGTACTGCACTCTAACTACTGCACCACCATGGCTCATAATGAAATAGGATGCAATTATGGCTGCAGAAATCAACACCCAAACCAGATGACCACTCTCAGAGATTCTGCATCTAGATTTTAACTCCAAGCCAGAACAAGGAGGAATCAATTCTAACTAGCAAATCACTGCCACAGATGCACAGTCATGTCATGCCATTTCTTTGTAGACTTCTTCAAATGTTTATATATAAATGTGCAAAAAAAACAAAAAAAACCTTATGGAGCCAAATGGAAAAAGCGCTCCAAGCACTTTTTCAGAATGATGGAAACTTCATAGGAGAAAAATCTTCAATTCTTGAATTTTCCTTTGCCCAAAACTCAAGACCAACCTAAACAGGTGCAACATTTGTTTTTGAAGTTTCACATGATTTCTTTCCTTCTTGGTGTGGCTCCCATGTTTTATTCCAGTGAAAGCTCCTCCATTTATCTTAAAATTTCCCTGCAGGCAACATTTAGCAATGTTTCTGTGGCTGGATTCTACCACCTCCAGACTTCTCTGCTAAATCTGCCTGCTGTCACAGCAGAAAGTACAGGAAAGGTGCTAGAGAAAGGAGTATTTCATTGTGCCTGCAAAATAAGTGATGACTTCAAGTTGCTACCTAGAATTTTAATCAGATACCGATACTTGAATCTCGCTATCTATTAACAACAGGTGTTCTGAAAGATGTTTTACTCAAACCCATTGCTTCGTGATTACCTCCTATCTTCAAATGAACCTTTTTCATGCGTTTTCATGGAAGCTCAATGTTTTTTAATAGTAGGAATTGTGGAATAAGCACTGTCCTGTATAATATATTTTTATATATATATGTGTCCACCCTGTTCAAGATTCTAGTCTTTCCACCACTGTGCAGGAAATAAAAAGAGAGTTCCATTCTCTGGGATGCATGTCAGACTTTGATCATGAACCTGTTTTTTTTTTTTAAAAAAAACTGAAAATATGATGAAACATCTCTTTACACTTACAGGAATTCAAAAAAACCAAACCTCCTACTGAGATCTCATTGCTCGGAGGCAAGAACTGGGATTGGCAGGAGGGAACAACATCCAGGGGTTATAATATGACTATTTTTATTTGTTTATTTATTAAATTTCATATGCTACCCTTCTCACGGTTGAGCAGCTCTGGGTAGGTTACAACATCATCAAAACAGAAATAGAAAATATTAAAATATTGAAGATTAAAAGTGAAGAAAAATGCATAAATTAGAAACCAACGTGAAACATAATGTGCTATATGTCGGGTCTAGGGCAACTCACCGTAGCCGAGTCACCAATTAGCTATGGGGCAACTCATTGTGGGACAATTCAAAGCTGTATTAATTGATTCATTCATTTACTTTTATTATTGGTGACTCTGTTTTCAACAAAATTACTCTAACTCATTTATTTCTGAATTGACTTTTTATTATTATTGGCCACGGTTCCATTGAAATTAATTTTAACTTTAAACAATTTGTTGAATTGTCCTGTTGCAAGTTGTCTGTCAATGAGTAAGCTGTGGTGAGTTGACCATGGAAAGTTGGCCATAGTGAGTTGACCATGACAAATTGACCATAGCAAGTTGGCCATGGTGAGTTAGCCATAGTGAGTTGACTGTGGCGAGTTGGCCATAATGAGTGCAATCAAGAATACTGTTCTGTAATATTGGGGTTATATTAACAGAATCTTGCAAAAGTAAAAGTGTGTCTTCCTTCCTTTCCTTTTACTCTCCAGAAGAGGAAGAAGTCCTTCTGAAAGATTCATTCACCTTTGATCCTTTTTTGGGCTAGGCTATTTTTTACACACCACTATTTTTTCCAGTCTGTAGTTGTCCCTCCAATCTCCAAAGTCATTCACAGACCACTACAATATCTTTCTCACTGTCATGAATAATGTTGTAGAAACAAGAAGAATCTGCATTGTACTCATGGCTTCCTAGGACTCTTCTACTGATATTGTTAAAAATGAGACCCCACAGATTTGAGATTATATCTTAGATATCCCACATTGATGGAGAAAAAAAAATGAATTTGACAGTGCAATGGGTAGCTTTTTAAATGTCACATATGTTTTACCTTGGAGGATAATATAGTCAGATAAATGTCAGAAGAACTGTGATTTTTTCCATTTTCAGCATAAAACAGGACGTGTGCTTATTATTGTTGATAACAGTGCAAATACATAACAAGGCACAGAACACAGAGATGGATTGAGAGAAACACACTTAGAAAGGTAGGAAGCAGAATTAAGATAACTGTGCATAATGTGACCACATAGATTTGGATCAAGGGGTTACTTGTACTCTGGAATAATAGCCATTGTTCGTTTAAGCCAAATGCAGTGTATACAATGTGGTTGATGACAATTGTTTGGCAATGAATTTTTTTTTAAAAAAAAAACCCTTTAGGTTGCAGAGCAAGTTTTCAAACCTGTGATTCATATGGGGTTGTTTGGCAGAAATATTTTTTTTTAAATAAATAAAGGAAAAAAGTTTGTGTATCTCTTTCAAAAATGTAGGAGAAAATCTATTCGCTAATGCATTAAAAAGTCCTAGTGCATATTCCCTACCCATTACCATGATAGAAAAAGCTTGGGAACGTTGTACCATTTAATTCTACATTACAGTTTAAACTATAGAGATCTGGAAGCCAAATTATTAAACAGTCTTTTTCAAATGTACATTAAAAAAAAGAACAGTGGTTACTAGTTCTTTGGTAATTTCAAAATTAAATACAAACAATAATTATTTGCAAGGAAACCAATATGGAAGTAAATAAGCCACGTTGCTATTTTATAAGTGTTTTCACTTTTTTGTGATCAGCATTTCTGTCCAAGTGAGAGGCACAATGATAGACATTTAGGCAGGGGGGAATATAATGCTTTTCTCTCTACAAAATAGCTCTAAAATATTATATTTACTGAAAAGGCTAAAATAATGCTCAGACATGAATAGGAGAATGGGTGAAATGCAGAAAGGAAGACATACAGAATACAAGAAAACCAAGAACTCAGTAATTGTCTTGAGAGATAGTTTCCTGATTCAGTCCTAGAAATTATTTCATCACTGGAATAGGGTTTCTAGAAATCATGGAAATATCCCTGATGTTAATCTAGCTCAGGTTCATTTTGTGTAAAGGAGCACTTCATACCTACTGGCATTCTCCATAATGTGAGTCATCCAAGGGATAACTCAAAGGCATCAATGCAAACCAAGGAACCATGGTGGCTCAGTGATTATATTGCAGTGTTGCAGGCTTATTCTGCCCACAGCCTGGAGTTTGATTCTGACCCTGCTCAAGGTTGACTCAGCCTTCCGATATTTCCGAGGTCAACAAAATGAGGACCCAGATTGTTGGGGCAATATGCTGACATTTGTAAACTGCCCAGAGAGTGCAATAAAGCACTACAGAGTGATATATAAATCTAAGTGCTATTGTTCTGTCCAAACATTAGCAGGTTCAAGATATCCATTCACATATGGGTGAATGGGAGGAGAAGGACTTGCACAAACTCTAAGTAGTCAGTAAATATGACTACTTTAACCCATGGTTCCTGTTCTCCTGCAACATTCTTGCTGCACAGGCTTCCAACACCTTGGTGAATGGGTGTCTGAGAGTTGAGGAACAGAGCATAATATATATAGAGAACTAAACATATAAAGAAAGAAATCCCTGGCTGTTAATTTCTTCGTCTCAATTATATACCTCCTCAAGTAGGGCATTGTATGTGGGGAAAGGGATATCTAAAGAAGCTTCTTGGATGAAACTTCTTGGTTCTTCAAAGAAAAACCAGAAAGTCGAGTTGCCTCTTGAAAAAAAAAAGCACCTTTGGGACAACTATGACCTGGATGACTGAAAATCTCCATAGACTCAGAGATGTAAAAGGTTCTCAGCATATAAGAAATAAAATGTTAAGTTCTGATGAACCTTGACAGCTCTCATTAAAGATGGCTCCAGGGCTGATAGTCGCTCTGGGTGTGAAATTAGCATTACTCCTGGACTGATGTCTTGCAGGCCACGGAAAAAAGCCATAGGCTTGCTTATTTATTTTAATGCTTTGGATTTTTCTATATCTAAAATTACATTTATTTTACTACTTGGGTGAAAAAGGTTGCCATCTCCATTAGTTTGGTACATGATCATCTTATATAAGACAAGACAACTAGATAGAAGAGAATATTTCAGGATTAAACAGTGGGGTGCTTGGGACTCTCTGAGTTTGGTGGTTTTCTTGCAATACCCAAAAAAGGTTACATCTGAGGTGGTATTCAACAGGTTCTGACCAGTTCTGGAGAACCGGTAGTGGAAATTTTGAGTAGTTTGGAGAACTGGCAAATACCACCTCTGTCTGGAGATTTTACAGTATCCTTCCCCTGCCACGCCCACCAAGCCACGCCCACAGTACCAGTAGTAAAAAATGTGAATCCCACCACTGTGTTACATCATTGATAACTGATGATGTTATTTAGTTTGATAATGAAATGTCATCAAGAAACCACCAAACTGAGAAATAGAAGATATATCTAATAAAAGGGAATATATGTAACTCAGAGTTGAACTAACTATAGTTCAACCCTGAGCTACAATTCCTCCTCTTTGATATAACTAGTGGCCCTAATTCTATGTCAAAAACACTTCTCTAAAGAAAAAGATTCTTCTTCAGGATTATTTTTATGCAGTGACTGGAGATATTACTGTAGTGACCTTGCAGTAACATTAAAGTATTGACTGCAAGCAAAGAGCATGTATCACTCCTTCTAGTTCTGCTGCTGAATTGATCAGATTTTGGATGACCCCTAAGTGTCTCATTGTTTGTGTGTATAGGTGCATGCCAATAAACTGCCCAAGTGCAGTGTTCCTGTATTTGCATTAAAGATTGTTATAAGGTGTTTCTGACCTTGACTGATACGATCTACACTGTGAAAAGAAAATCAGTGTTGGGTCTGATTAGATGGATGACCGCAAGGGAATCCCAGGGCTGTCAGCTTGAATGGGAATTCAGTTCCATATTGCAACTAGAAAAATATATGGGCATATCCCCGTATTTGCCAGGGATGACTCTAAAGAATATTTACTCTTATAAGTTTTTGCTTTCATGGAATTCAACTCAATCAAAAATAAGAATGGCTATTTTAGAAGATGCCCCTAATACACACACACACTTGCAGTGTTAATTTGATTTAATTTGTTAATTTGGTATCATGGATGCCAAATTATAGGAATGGATAGGAATCTTCATTAACATTGAACTTTTTGATGAGTTTTGAGATGCATTTGTGGTATGACCAAAAACAGACTTATAGAACAATTTTTGCTCTGTTGAAGAATTGAATTGATGGGAGATGGGCATCATTCCCCTAGGGAAATAGTATCAGAAATGAGATGACTTAATTCCCTCCCTCTTATTTTCTCTCTGAAATTCCTTCATGACAGTTACTGGGATGGGTGATTTTCAGGATAGTCCAGGATGTTAAGTTGGACTGGGAAGTCCTTTAAAAAAAGTAATAATAAACCATTTCTGTATTGGTAAGAAAACAACAATTATTAGAACAAAAGAAGGTAGTTTGGGGAAGATGGGGAAATATTCCCTTCTCCATGGAAAATTAATATTTTTCAGGTCCTTGAAGACCCCAACTCCCTGATCTTCAAATTCTGAAATATTTGGAGTGGGGAAAAATATTGTACTTCTTCTTATGGGACGTTCACTCAACCTTGAAGCCAAGAATTGCTTTTCTTTAATTTTCTACTTTATTTTTTACCACCAGTTGGTTAATATACGGATGAAATATTTCATTCTTCCCTTCCAGTCCATCCTTCCAGTGACCATTGGAATCAAAGAAAATCCAACATTTGTTTTTCACCATCATTATTGTATCTTTAGTTATTCTTATGTCTCGCTACCACATTAATCCAAACATTTCTCATTCTAATTTAGAGACATCTTTTTCTAAAGATTTTATCTGGGGGTTTTGCATTATTATTCATGATGTTATTGTAATTGTTAACATATGTAGTAATCTGTTTATAAATAAACATGTGCTGTATCAGAAGAAGGCAAGCTACAGAAAATAATGTAATAGGAGACAATTTACATTTAAAAGAAAATGATGTGTAATTGCAGAACAGAACACAGCGGAGTAGATTTTCATATGGCACTCAGGAAAAGGGGGAAATGTATTATGGGATCAAACTACATGATTGCACTTAGCAACTAACTTCTAGCTACAATTGCTAATACTGTGTTGTGCTTTCTTATACTGTGCATCTTTCATTTTTAAAAAAAATCAATCAGTCATACACATAATAATAAATGAAATCTAAAGTGTTTGTCAGGCATAAGAAATCAGAAACCAGAGTTGTTCAAATGAGTACAATTTTATTTCATTCTACTTTTAAACAAGAATCTCAACTAATGTTTAAGACAAATTGGCTGTAGATAAGACTCAATAGAATTTAAGGAGGATCTGATTTAAATCTCTTGTGAGCATGAAGGGATTCCAAACTGATGATGTTCTTAACTGCTCCATCAGCTCAGCCTGGTCATCTTCTACAGTATTATGCAAAAATGATATTAATACATATTGCAACTTTAAAGTAAGTGAACGAGATTCTTTAAAGTTCTTTACCACTATCCATCAAATTGTATCCATGTTCACTATAATGCTACAATTTGGACTCGACATTGAATCATGGTTAAGCACATCAGAACAAAATCTGATCATTCCCTTGCCTCATCTTCTTCAGCACAGTCAAGTTTTTGAATATCCTAATCAATGTATTGGATTGCAAACATTACTGCACTGCTCCATGTGTTAATGGTAAGCCCCAATTCCCAAGGAAAGCACTAACATGGCAACATAAACATGACTATCTAAGTCCTCAAGGATGTGCATCATCATGTTCAACCAAGTTTATTGGCAATATGCATGAGTTACTAATCTAAATCTCTGTGCAAATAGAATCTCCTATACATGCAAACAAAGCATGGCATGGCTAGCAAAGAGGAAACCAACTGTCCAACTTTCTGTCACTGTGATCACCTGCAGAGAGTAAAATTGAATCATAAAATTGAGGAATGGGAAGTGGGAGGAACTATTGTAGCCATTGGGTCTGATCTTTTGAGTTCCTGCTCCATGCAGAAATTCAAATTGATAGACAATGGCTATCTAAGATTCTTCTTGAACATTCTAATTATGGAAGTCCACCATGATAGCAATCAGTTGATTCCAGTGTCAAATTGCTTTTCTTCCTCAAAATTAACATACAGTAAATATTTACTATTATCATTATTGTAGTTGTTTTGTTTTGTTGTTGTTATAGCAAGTATTATAAAGCTTGGGGAAAAATAATTTGTTTACTTCTCTCTTCCTGAACCTTCCAGTCAGAGCAGCCCGAGACCTATTGCCTGATCTTCAGCTACCAAAGATTAGGAAACATTTTTCCTTGCACTAGAATGCTTTTGAGAAACATTAGCACATTCAACTGTTAGTAGCAAGGGTTTCTCTAATTATTTAATTTGTTTTAATGAGGTCTATAATGTACCTGTTTTCAACCCAGAAGAACATTGTGCTGTGATAAAACCCACATAATGTCCCCTCCTAAAGGGAAAAAAAAGAAAGGAAAGAAAGAAGGAAAGACAATTATTGAAAAGGTAACAATAGGAAGTGAAAACATGGAAAAGATCATATTTATATGTCTGATGCAGAAGGGACTTCTGGAAACACAACACATTTACTGTAGCTAGTTCACAAAAAGAGTTATCATTATATGGAAATAATACATGTTCTACAGTTCCTTTCTTTAATTTATATATTAAAAAATATAAAGATCTGATTCTCTGCCAAACATTATTCTGGCTTCTTAACTACTGGGACTTAAATACACACATACACACACATTTCTGACACACTTTCCTAGTTGCAAATAACAGAAGGGTGCATATTGCCATACCATGTCTTGATTCTACATCATCTTTGATGGTTACCTAGGCAACCAGAGCACGGCCAAATTTGGCAGAGTTTTAAAGTCTGCACAGTTAATACAGAGAGTATAAACCGGGACACAATTTGACCTAAAGGATTAAATCATTTGAGTACAAACAGTGGATGTTGCAACGGAGCCTCTCAGAAGCATGGAATCCACTACCCTTTGACTAAGCTAAATAGACGTTTCCATTTGTGTTTTCTGCACAATGGAGGTTTACCACAGCTGATCATGAAGGTCAGCAATCAGCAAACAGAAACACTGATTCACACAGAAATAATTAGGCAGGTCACCGCTTAGGACAAATAATGATAATACAAATAATAACCCTGAAAAGCCATCTTTGCCATCCCAGGAAACTTACATAAAGGGTTACGGTTGGATGAAGGTAGCTCATCTCATGTTCCTATCGAAGGACACATTCACTATGCAAGAAGTGAATTGGATTTTATGCTTGAAGGATGCACAACAGCCACAGAAACTCTGCTTTACAAACTTGGAAGCTGACAATGGAAGCCTTACACTAATTTCTGTGCTTGGTTATCGCTTTGTATGCAGAATAGGAATTGATATGAGGTAAAGACTATGAAAGAGATAGGTAGGTAGTAGGTAGGTAGGTAGATGATGGATGGACGGACAGATAGACAGACAGACAGACAGATGATGGATGCATGGACAGATAGATAGACAGACAGGCTGATGATAGACAGACAGACAGACAGATAAATAGACAGATAATAGTGATAGATCATGTATATCCTGAACATCTATGGGAGGCAGAATGAGACATTCCTATGTAAGCCAATGAATATTTTTGATTGCAACAGCATAAGAAAAAAAAATATATGCAATAATAATGGAAATTATAGAAACAATGGAATTGCTGTACCAGTAGACGCCAGAGTCGAAGAAAAGGAACTTGAAAAAATCATGAAATATCGCAACCTGGCCATCAAAACTATGTGATTATGGATGAAACATGTAATAGTGATATCCATTGTCATCAGGGCATTTGGTACCATGTCCAAGAATTTTGCAAAATACATCAAGAAGTTGCAGCTTCCTGCAATAACACCAGTGGAACTGCAAAAAAAAAAAAAAAAACTGCGCTACTTGGAACATCGTACATTTTAAGAAAATACTTAGTCGATACCTAGGATGCTGGCAGTAACCCATATCAACCATCAGAGCCAGTCAATGGTGTTTTTTTAAATGTTCAGTTGACTGAGTTTCATGTTTAATGAATAAAAGAGATAATAATGGAAATAGGGATAGTCTTTCACTGAAGCTGAAATTAATTTATTAGGCAGCACTGAATGCAGCACAGGCTGATTTAAGGGAAGGGAGAACAGCAGCTCCAGATAAACGCATGCAAAATTTTATACTGTAGTATTTAATTATTCTAGTAAACAGCTGATTCTTTATAGCATCTGAGTGGTAAAAGGCTCCGGATGGTGCGATAATCAGAGGGGGAAATAGAATGATTTAATGATATACAAAGAGTGTCTTAAAGGTGGGATTCCTATCTCTGTTACTATCTCAAGGTAGAGGGAACAGCCTTGCTTCAGATCACTTTTATTATCTTATGCATGCTTTAAGGAACCTTTTGTGTCTTAAATGTTTTATAGTTTAGTTTCTCTGTGAAAGGGTAGTAGGAGAAGGGAGTGGTTTGGTTATTGTACCATACGAAGACACGGACATGACCTTGAAGAAGCAATCCAGAAGGATTAGGGCAATGAGGTGCAGAAACATGTGTTGAGCACAAAGCAGTAGGAGACGGTTAGGAAAAGACAGAATCCTTGTAACTCTTTCATTTAATGATTCCAAAGTGCCAACTTGTGAACAAATGAACACGATCCAATGACAATGCAAGGACGCCATCCAGTGAAGCCTCAGGCAGGCAGACTGTGTGTTTGTGGGTATGTTGTGATGGAATATGTGTGTCTGCGTGTCCTTCAATGCAGAACTTTAGAAGCTGACATGTAGATTTTGGGGAAGCCTTCCCCTGCAAATATTGTGAATGCTTTTTCAGAGATGAAGTTTCTTGCTGAAATTGTAAGAAACACCATAGATTTTTTAAAAGTCTCGTAAAAGTCTCTCATACACTTGAAAAAACAAATGTGTGTATGCCACCAAAATGTATGCAAAAGAATGCGAATGAGAAAATGAATATGAAGAGGCTAAAATTAATTATTTATCTTCTGATCTCCCTAAACCCACTTAGAAATCCCATCTTTTAACAACCAGTAGCTTTTCGGGTTTGAAAATAGCAATCCCAGAAGAAATTAAGACAAGATAATTCCTGGAGAATGCAACTGGACTCATAAATAATACCGATTTTACATTAATTGCACGGGACATCCTCTTTTCCTAACACATCCACCATGTTAGAGCAATCTAAAACATCCCAAGCGAAGCATGAACAGTCTTTCATTGAATATCAGCAAGAAGCGTGGTTAGAAATTTAAGATGAATCAAAAGAAGATTAGCCAGATGGACAGGATCTCATTACCTTAGCTCTCACTATGAACAACCACAAGAGATCCTGAATCACATTTTTTTCCCTTTTTTTTATTCAGTCCACAATGTAATAGAAACTTCATCAGCACCATTTCAAGCAGAACTCTGTTCTCTTCAAATAGCACTATGTAGTTATGAGCCTCGTTACTAATACATTATTCCTTATGGGGAAAATTTATTTGGTGCTTGCCATATTTTTTGTTACTTGTTGCACCTCCTGGAACTAATTAACAATGAGCAGGGGTGGGCTGCTGGGGGTTTGCAGGGATTTGTGGGAGCCCCTAGCTAAGATTCTCTGCAGTTCGGAGAACCCCCAAATCCCACTCCTGGCTGGCCCCGCCCATCCCTCTCCCCCAGGAGTCCCTACATGGCCGGTTTTGGATGCAGATAAGTGCAGGGTATGCACTCCCCATGGCCATGCCCATCCAGAAACCAGGCAGAGAACCTTTTGCTAAATTTTTTGAAGTCCACCCCTGACAATGAGTACTGAGGTACTACTGTATATTATGTATACACTGGAGTCCCACTCAGAAGGTTGAGAATTAAATCCTAGGCAGTGGCAGATGTTTCTCTGTCAGGGCACAAAGAGAAAATATATGCTGTGAACTCCATGTAGGCATTAGGAAGGGCATCTGGCCAGTAAATGCTCAGCTTCCTCCAGTTGCCCTGACTCTGCCTTGAATTAAGGAATTACAGGGTTGTAAAAGGGGAGTTTGAAATCATTTATAGGTATGTTTTCTGTTTTTACATACTCAGGAAGGTATGCAAGCCAGGGAAGTCTCACTGTTACTGAAAGCTGAACTCATTTCCTTCCCCTGAGCATTTCAAACAGCTTTAGATTGGCTTAAGCACAAACTTTTCCCCTAAGAACTGATTCATCAATTGTTTTCCAATTCGTTTAACTTCTGGATGTGTCATGTGTAACTCCCTCCACTATTCTGCAGCATTTAGTTTGCATATTCAAGTATGGTACAGAAAAACAAGCAACAGGTACACAAGCAAATCGGTCCGATCTAAATATAGTATATAAAATCATATATTGCAATGTCCTACCTGTCAATGAATATTTCAGCTTCAACCATAACAACACAAGAGCACACAATAGATACAAACTCAAGGTTAATCGCATCCAAACTTGATTGCAGGAAATACGACTTCAGCAACAGAGTGTTCAATGTCTGGAATACTCTACCTGACTCTGTGATTTCTTCCCCAAACCCCAAATACTTTAACCTTAGACTGTCTACTATTGACCTCACCCCTCTCCTAATAGGTCTGTAGCGGGCATGCATAAGCATACCAACGTGCCTACTGTCCCTGTCCTATTGTTTCTTTTATATTTTATTTTTCTTATATGTATCCATGTATTCATAACTATGTTTTACTTATACCTATTATCTTGTAAGCAATTGACAAATAATAAATAAATAAATAAATATGTTAAATAGCTTTGACTCCCAACCTTGAACCTTGCCATACCATAAGCTCCTTGATCAAGATATTCCTAAAGGTTCCAATGCTTGAGTTCACCAAATGCAAACTGAATGCTATTGTCTTATAGTCCAGGAATAAGTCTTTCATTTTTCCCCCATCTTAATACTAGGGTGAATGCAACCATTAAATCCTGTTCTTGGGTTGACAGATGCAGTTCTGGACTCTGAGAGGTAGATTTTACAGAACTATTGAGAAGTTCTATCCAGGTCTTCACAAAAACAAACCCCACTAAGTTCAGGTAGTATTCATCCTATATTAGCCCCAAAGGTGGCTTTTCAAGAGGCAACTGGACTTTCTCATTTTTCTTTGAAGACATTTCATTTCTCAACCAAGAAGCTTCTCCAGCTCTGACGGGAAGGTAGGAAATGGAGGGATTTATACTCCTTGCAGACAGCTCCTCTCTAGGCTTGGTAATGTGCAAAAAAACAACCAAGTTCAGAAGGTCCCAAGGATACCTCGTTCTAATCCTGTTCTACAAATATTCTCCTTTATTGATATGCTTATTTTTTCATGGGCATAAGATAATGAGGGATGATAGAAGTAGTGCAGTGACTTAGAGGTGGAACTCTTGACTCACAATCAGAAGGCCATAAGTTCAATCCTAGGTAGAGGCAGCTATTGCTCTCTCTCTGCTGAACAAAACTCCACATTGGTGACAGGAAGGGCATCCGGCCATTAAAACATTCTGCTAGCTCCATTCAGTTGCCCAGACTCCACCCCACAAGGTATTATGGGGTCATTAAATGAAGATGAGACAATGGATCTCTCTTTAGTGATCCTATTAGGATCCTATTATCTTCTATTTTGAAGACTGCATATTGGAGAAACGTCTAGTTGCTTCGCTCTAACAATGTTGTCTGCCATCCCGTAGATTAAATCAGGGTTCCTCAAGACTTGGCAAATTCAAGATGTATGAACTGCAACCTGTGGCCTGGGAAATGCTAGGAGTTGAAGTGCACACTTTTAAAAATTGCCAAGTTTGAAAAAAGACTGGTCAAAATAATGGTGATTTTTGGGGTGTTTGAGTACAACAGAAAGTTCAAGATCCTTTTGTATAGAGGACCTTGTGTCTGAAAATATTGTGTCAATATGTCTATGGGTGTACTTTGCTGCAAAAACACCTAAAGCACACTGGTACCAGAATGTATAACTCTATACACCATAGAAACACAGTCTGATGTGAACCGTGTGCTTACGGGAAAGGTAATTTTAGTGACCTAGCTCAATTGATCATGCTTATCTCTCAGCTAGAAGACTATGCAGACTGTGACACAAGAATAATGAAATATCCATGATAAAAGATCTGTGATTATAGCTTCACAACAGGTAGGCTTGTGATAGAAATAGTTCATCATATAAGAAACTTTAAACACTGCCACATTCATTGAATATATTCCTACCCGCTGGTCATAGATACAAAAACTGGAATCAAAATTAGGGAGGAAAAAAAAGAGTGATTGTTTCTTAGGAAATCCAAAAGTGTTTTTCTTTTTTCAAAAGGCAACTGGACTTTCTTTCTTTTGCCTTGAAGACATTTCACTTCTCATCCAAGAAGCTTCTTCAGTTCTGACTGAAGGGTGAAGAATGGAAGGATTTATATTCCTTGTAGTCATCTGATCCTTATGGTAGCTCTCTTTCTGAGAAATTGTTTCTTAGGAAACATTTATCAAAATGGAATAAAAAAAATACAGGAGGGATCCTACTTTTTTGGATTTTGAATCAAATATTATGATACGGTTATGCTGTTTCTAAGGCTTACATTTGTGTCATAAGTTTTAAAAGCTGTGTCACAATGTTTTATTTATTTTGTTACCGAATGTCGAAAGCCGTATTTCATCTGCAATGAAAGGGAGGTAAAATGTTTTCAGTAAATAAATGTTTCTGACAAATCAATTAATGTGTTATGAATGTTCAACTAACTTTTGACTAATTGCCAATTGAAGGATTAAATGTAAGTATCTAGTACATAGCTAACATCTCAGTGTTGTATGGATGTGTGAGATAATGCATCAATAAATGCATCCATGTGTATGGTATATGTACTATGTTTCCTTGAAAATAAGACCTGATCTTATTTATTTATTTTTTGCCACCAAAAAAGGCAAAAGCTCTTATTTTCGGGGAATGTCTAATTACTGACTCACCTCATGGCAGCAGCACCGACACTCTGCCAAGCAAGAGCTTATTTTACAGGCTTATTTTGGGGTTAGAGCTTATATTGGGGACATGTGTAAAAATCAAGCTAGGACTTACTTTCGTGGTAGGTCATATTTTTGGGAAAATAGTATGTGCGAGAATGTGTATGTGTGTGATAAGATTCTCTTTTGGGATAAGCAATGATTTCAGAGCACAGAAAAGTGTCACACAACAGAAACCTAAAGAAACTGAAAGCTTAAAACGAAACATGGTTAAAGCTAACTTCTACCTGAACCAATGAGTCAATCTTTTTTTCATGTTCTCATTTTGTTTTCATTCCTCGTACAGATCACTAACAAAATTATCATAGTAAGCAACCCATTAGATCAATATGAAAAGTTACAGAACAGATTAAGTTAGAATTCTATTCAGAAAGACGATGCAGTTGAAATTCATATAAAATACAATACCATAACCCAAGAATGATTTCCAACTGAAATAAAATTCTGCAGCACATTATTATTATTATTTTAAATGTCAGAAGTTATTCTGGACATTAAATTCCCAAAATGTAATTAGCCATTCATCCAAAGAAGCAATCAAAAATCTTTTCTAATAAAAAGTAGGCAAAATCCTTGAAGCTGATAATGTATACAATGCTAATTAGGTGAATATTGGAAAGGATGCACGTAGCCCTTGATTTATAACCACAATAGAGCCCAAAGTTTCTATTGCTAAATGAGAACATTTGTTAAGTGAATTTTGTCCCACTTTATTTCTTGCCACAGTTCTTTAAGTGAATCACAGCAGTTTTTAAGTTGTTAAATGAATCTGGCTTCCCCAATGACTTTGCTTGTCAGAAGGTTGCAAAAATGGATCCTAGGATTCCGGCACCCTGCAACCAGGAGTGGGATTCTACTGGTTTTGTTCGGCTCTATAGAACTGGTAGCTATGAAGAGCAACAGACACAGAAGTGGTTCTGTGTCTGCTGCTGTTTTGGCCCACATGCCCGCCCAGGCTCTTACCTGTCCTTTATTTCCTGCTTTTTCAACCTCAGCTGCTTTGTGCGGCACAGCTGAGGTTGAAAAAGCAGGAAAAGGGGGCTTTTCCAACTGCTGCACACCCACATGCAGCACTGCTCAGCTGTCTGGGCAGCTCAGCAGGTCATAAATTGCATTCGTGTGACTCAGGCGACTGGAGCATGCGCGTGCGACGCAGAGCAACAGAACTGGTTGTTATACCAGTCGGATCCCATCCCTGCCTGCAACCATCATAAATATGAATCAGTTGCCAAGTGACTGAATTTTGGCAACATGAATGTAGGGATGTTGCAATGGTTGTATCGATGTGAAAATGGTCACAACTCAATTTTAAAGTTGTAATGTCAAACGATGGTCACTAAACAAACTTTTGTAAGTCAAGGATATATAGTTTAGTGACATTTAATATGACTGTTGTCAGCCTTGGAAGCCATTTTGTTTTTTACTTGGAAGCTTCAAGGCTGCCACATTCAGTGCCTGGGAATTTGGGAGGGGGAATTTCATAGTGAGGAAGAAGATTAGGCACAACAACATTCTTTCTCAGAGAGTCAAGGACAAGTTGCCCTGCACCTGGAGAGGATCACATTCGGGTTTTCCCCAGATGTGCCAATATGACAACTCTAATAAAATGGAACTTTCAGGAAATATATTTCTTGGAGTTTATTGGTTTGGAGTTGGTTAGTTGGAACATTGACAATTGTCTTGGGTTACAGTGGAATTACCACTTTTAAAGTCTATTCTATTCTAGTATGAATTACGTTTCGGTACTGATCGGGCTTTCAATATAACTACTCTGTTCAGAAGAAGATTCAACATGTCTCTTATTTTGCATTTGAATCTGAAATGGCCCTAGCACTTACAATGAGTCTCACTGTATGCAAAAGAAATGAATTATACTGCTAATGTACAATTTAATAATAGAAAGCTTTTTGCATGTATTATAAAACGACAAGCAGACTCTTTAAAGCTTGTTAAAAAGAAAGACTGCTAAATATTTTCTTTTACATTCAACAGTAAAAAGGGAAAAAAAAACCAAAACAAATGAGTAATAACCATGCCAATTAAAATTTGTCTATGCTGATTAATCAAGTTCTACTTGACTAATGTACCAATTAAAGCAATTAACAATGCAATCTCATACATGTCTTCTCAGAGGTAAATCCTCTTCAGTTAAAAGAAATTTACTCTTAAGTAACTGCTACTAATCAAACAATCTTACATGTTTATTCTATTTCCGTTTTCCAATTTCTGTTTATGATCACACTCTTAAACTTGACACCTTATAATATAATAGGGTTTCCCTACCTTAGCTTAAAATAACTTGATAATAATTACCCAAACTTTCTGATCTATAATCACTTCTGAACCAACATAGCCAGAAAATAGGTTATTGATCTGTTATTTTTATTAATATATTAATATATAATTATATGCTTGAGTGTATTTATGTACAATAGGCTATGTAGTAGATATACCCACACATATACAAGTCAAGTTAAGCTGGACATTCCAGAGACCATCTTACATAAACCAGAGTTGCTCAAAAATTAGTAAGCAGCATATAAATTTAATAAATAACAATAATAATAACATTAACATTGACAAAATTTAGATTATTGTAGCATTATTGGTTTCCTGGGAGGAAAATAGGTGGGATAATTGTGAAACAAAAACATTTCCTATAACCTTCAGTTTTGCATGCTAACACTCTCTCATATAGGAAAATATGTGTATATATATATATATATATACTTTGTATTACAACACCCTGTTAAGCCCCAATTAAGGGAGAAAGCATACTGCTTTCTTTTCTGTCTTTCGGCTCATCACCAGAGACCATACTGACAGAAAGCTATTTGTTTCGTTGCCTTTTGTTTACATGTGTGTAAGGTTTTTAAGCTGATAATTTTAAATAATAAATAAGGGAGACTAGTATAGATCTATTTCGAGCTAGTTAGCTCTCTTCAGCTAGCCATACCCTTACTGGGATTCGAACCAGGGAAGTATTACATGTGAGGCAGTTGTAATTGCCTCTACACCACTGGCTCTCTCCTTATCAGCTCAGGCAGGGGAATAAGTATATACTTTGTATTACAAATAAAATTATCAGAAATATATATAGCATAAACTTTGGAATTCAAAGACTTATGAATGCAATTTTATCTATGCACACATTAATAACTAGCTAGTGATACCTATATTTTAGAACCAGTCACAGAAAGAGAAACTCTTCTGAACTTTAAAACAGCTATACATTCAACAACCATGAAATATATTTCATTATGATAAGAGATAATGTTTCCTGTGGCATTTTCTAGTGATGTTTCTAGTATTTTTTTTCAAGCCGACCTTCAGTTTGTTACTTGTATAAAAAAAGGTTGCTGCAGTTCCTTGGAGAATTATCCAGTTTTGTTTCAGTGTCCCAAAAGTGGATTGTAGGAATGGAAGGAGGGAGGGGAAGGAAAGGAAAAAGAAAAGAAAAGAAAAGAAAGAAAAGAAAAGAAAAGAGGAAGGAAGATTTGCTTTGTTGAACAGTGAAGTGACAACAGGATTGTGCAGCATGAAACACAAAAGCCAACATTCCTTCAGAAGAATATAGATTGCAGCATTGGCTTTAATGTCATGAATATGCCACTAACACATCAGCCTAGCGAATGAAAGCAAGCAGAACTAAAGTTTCAGAATAGGAATGACTGCAGCAGCATGTCTGTCAAGACAGATGGATTGGCAAGGTGATGTTATAAATTACCATCAGGTGCCAGTCACAGGGATAAAAGTCTTGCTCTGGACAACGGTCATCGATCAGATTCAGATCTCCGAGACAATCTCTGATGACATTCCATAAGGATAAAAGGTTAGGTTTCACATATTGAGTTATGAATTGCAAGGTCATGTTTTAATTAAAGGATGGACTAAAGGATGGACGGAGGATAATCAGATAGCCTTTTTCCCTCTTTCAATAACAGTGGCAAGGACGATGTTGCATCCACTCTTAAAAGACAAGACTTTTTAGGAGATGCACTAGAGGGTTTCAAACGAGTGCGCCTTTGGGGAAATATTCATAAAGAATTTGGCATGGTCCAAAGATGACGGCCAAACTGTCAGCCCAGGATCCACCTTGAATCAAATTTGGGACTGCCACAAGGGAGGATGGGTAACTGGGAATGGGAGTGAAGTGAGAAGGGAGGCTAGCCACAACAAAATTCTTTCACCAGAGCTCAAGGTCAAGTCGCTGGAGTTTGAAGGGGAATGACTAATCTTGGCTGGTGTTCAAAATGGAGGTGGATTGGAGAATGTGATTTGAGGGTCATTGGAAAGGGGTTGGGTGTGAGTTTAGTATAGCAGGGAAAAATGCAGAAATTCAGATTTGGGTTTTCCCCAGATGTGCCAATATGACTTCTCTAATAAATTCTTACTTGGATGGACTCTATCTGAGTGCTTGGGATAGAGAGTCTTGCATGTCAGGAAGAACAGCACATGAATCAGTTACCGCCAAACACAGACTCTTTTTCAAATGATCCAGATGCTTGAAATCCCCCCAATTCTATACAGTATTAAAAGAAAACAAACTTCTAAATATACCGTACTTATATTTATGTATTTCTGAATATAAATTAGCCAAGATGACATTGTTTTTGGTAAAACACAAATCAAAATATTTGTGGGACAGCCAGCTGTTTCTTTTAAGTGGAGGACTATATTCCCCAAAATTCAGAGAGATTTAAGAAAGGATAAATCAGACCACTGAGCCCCTGAAGACTAATTTCTTAAAGCATTCCTAAGAGCAACTGAGCAGTTGTGTCAGGCCAGTGAAGTACAATCAACTAGGTGGAAAATTCTGTGGATTTTTCTATTGATCGATTCTGTTTGAAGTTTCTGTGTTTAGCAGTGGGAAAGGTTCATCCACTTGAGTTTCATTCCTGGTATCAGGATTTGATGAAGTCGGTGAGGAAGTCTCCTGCCACAGTCCCTTTCTGAAGATCCTTCCTCAAGAGAGGTTCATTCTTGAAGATTTTCTCACCCACCAGTATAGGCGGTACCTGGCTCAGAAGTAGTAACTGTGAGAGGGATTTTGGAGTCCTAGTGGACAATCGCTTAAATATGAGCCAGCAGTGTGCTGCTGCTACCAAAAAAGCCTAGGCTGCATTAACAGAGGGATAGAATTAAGATAATGTGAAGTGTTCATACCACTTTATAATACCTTGGTAAGGCCGTAGTTGGAATACTGCATCCAGTTTTGGTCACCATGGTATTAAAAAGATGTTGAGATTCTAGAAAGAGTGCAGAGGAGAGCAACAAAGATGATAAGGAGACTGGAGGCTAAAACATATGAAGAATGGATGCAGGAATTGGGTATGTCTAGTCTAATGAAAAGAAGGACTAGGGGAGACATGATAGCAGTGTTCCAATATCTTAGGGGCTGCCACAAAGAAGGAGTCAAGCTATTCTCCAAAGCACCCAAGGGTAAGACAAGAAGCAATGGGTGGAAACTAATCAAGGAGAGAAGCAACCTAGAACTAAGGAGAAATTTGCTGACAGTTAGAACAATTAACTAGAGGAACAACCTGCCTCCAGAAGTTGTGGGTCTTGGGAGTATTTAACACTCCCAATACAAAAATTGGGAAAAAAAGAAAGACAACACCCCCACTCCCAAGACCCTGGCCAGCTCACAGAATTAAAAGATACTAAAAACAGTAACAGATGGAGACAAAGAAAATGAAAATATATCTTGTTGGAAATATGTATGTTCTGACTATCAAAGGATTTACATGTTTTTATTCTTCTTTTCAGCAATTGCACATTAATTTCACACTAAGGTCATTATATTTGACCAGAAGACTTGCTGCCATTGAATGACTCTCTGGATATTTGTAGCTCAAATTGTATACTCTTTCTCCTGAAGTCAGCTGGCATAGAATCTAATGGTCTGAAACAGGCCCTTTGGGGCTAATTTTATTTTATTTTTTTATTGTATTTTTTTTGTCAAGCAATTATAAGATAACAGGTATAAGTATAAACATAGTTATGGATAATGAAATGGATGTATGTAAGAAAAAAAAAAAGAAACTAGTAGGATAGGGATGGTAGGCACATTGGTGCACTTATGCACGCCCCCTACAGACCTCTTAGGAAAGGGGTGAGGTCAATAGTAGACAGTCTAAGGTTAAAGTTTTTGGGGTTTGGGGAAGAAACCACAGAGTCAGGTAGAGTATTCCAGACATTGACCACTCTGTTGCTGAAGTCGTATTTCATAGTTTCCTCTACAGCCATCCATTAGTAATGAGTTGTTTGTTTCTTCACTCAGTCTCTCTCATCACTATTTCTCTTGAACGACTAATTAATCAATTTAATTGGATTTAAGTGGGGTTGGTCTAACCCTGTTCAAGACCTCATGTTCTTGAGAAAAGAAAATAGACCCTTTTGGGTTTTCCTACAACTAATTCATCACTCCATTGTCCAAGATCAGGAGTCTCCAAACTTGGCAACTTCAAGACTTGTGGACATCAACTTCCAGAATTCCTCAGCCAGCCATAAATCTTGAAGTTGAAGACCATAAATCTTAAAATTACCAAATTTGGAGACCCCTGTCCTAGCAGGACTAATGAGCCAATATTTTCAGCTTTTGGGTAGATGGTGATAGCGAAGATGATTCACTTGTACATAAACAAATATGTGAGACTGACAACTACCCTACCCACAGATTAATTCAATCTATGCCTGCATGAATCATTGTCCTTAATTTACTAATTTCCTGGAAGAATAAACTCAGAGCAGTGACTAGTGATGACCAATCTGTTTTGTCAGGTATAGCCCATCCTTTACAAATTAGTTCCTTCTAAGAAAAAAATGTGAATTTTCAGACAATTTTTTCTTCTAAAACATTTTTGTTAATGGAGAACCCATTATTATTAGTATTAGTATTATTTTGTAATTTAAATTGTGCTTGTCTACCGGAAGGAAAGCTTTGTATTCATTTCACCCTAATATTTATTTCTTTGATCTATTTTGCATTTGCAAACCGCAATGGAAATTTCTGAAAAGGGCAAAGTTCAGTGTACGAGGCTGTTCTGCTTCACATACAGTTTCAGGAAGTGCAAAATGGCAACCTTTACATAAAGATGAGACTCTAACAATTTTTTTTTTCTTTGACAGGCTTCCAAGACTGATGTCAATCCTTCAAGGTAGACAAGGTCAGGAAACAGGAATCACTTGAAGTTTTGGAAAGTACTTTGAAGTAGTTAGGAAATTACTTTCTTATCCTCACTAATAGCTATCGCTGACTATAATACATTCCTTATGCACTAAATGCCTGTCAAAAAACCCTCTGCTTCAACTTACACCCAACACAATCAATGTGGATCATTTTAAATGCCTTTCTCACATTTTCAACTTTTTTTCTATGAGCACTTCGGACCTCTTCTCTAATAGAAATAGCAGTAACACTTAGTCCACTTTACAGTGCTTTACAGCCCTCTTTAAGCAGTTTACAGCATCAGCCTATTGCCCCCCAAAATTTGGGTCCTCATTTTATCCACCTTGGAAGGATGGAAGGCTGAATCAATTTTGAGCCTGGTGAGATCTGAACTGCCAAATTGCAGGCAGCTGACAATCAGCAGAAGTAGCCTGCACTCTAATCCAGGGGTGTATGGCTCTGGAGCCATATGCAGCTCTTTCAGCCCTCTGGTGTGGCTCCCTGTCAGCTGATCCCACCTCTGGCTGGCCCCTCCCCTCCTCATCACTCCTTGCCTGGCCTGACATGATAAGGGTGATGGCGGGGGATGGAGACTCATTCCATATTCCAGAGCAGGAAGTGACTGAGTGGGAATGAGTGATGTCAGCCACAATTGGCCACACCCACCCAGTAACACCAGTTGTAAAATTTTTGGCTCCCGGTGTTTTATTTTCTGTGGGAAACGGGTCCAAGTGGCTCTTTGAGTGTTTATGGTTGCAGACCCCTGCTCTAACCACTGTGTCACTGTGGCTCAAGTCCATGGCTAAGTCCAACCCACATTTTGTTATAGTTGTTCCAGGATGCTAAAAAGGACAGAGGTAGATATGGGTGGGCAATCCCTTGACTTTACCCACAATGGCACAAAGTGCAGATTTATGAGTCATGCTTTTGGCATTCCAAGGGGACTCATAGCAATCTCAAATCTCTATAATAATAGAAGTTTGCCTTTCCCTGCTCCCTCATCAAACATTTAGGGCTAAATTCAAACATTTAAACGTGGCTTTGGTTTCAGCATGGCTTCACTTATGTTTCTGAATTCACTTTAATTTCTATATTCAGAAACAGGAGGTCAAAAGAACTCATCTAATTTGAACAGAAACTGAAGATTAGTGGACAATTTACAGACCAAATGATCTTGATCTGTTTTCAGGGACAATACTGCCCATATTATATGGAAAACAGTTCTATGTCTGCCATATCCATTCTCGTGACTACCATCACAAATTACAGTGGCAATTAACTTTTCATGTCAACATTCTTTGTTCATTCTGAATACGCCTGTGATCGAGTATGAAAGTTTTTGCAAAGTTGCAAAAGACAACACTAAAACATGACTGAATAAAATGATTCTAAATAAGTACAGGATATATTTTCCAACCACTAAGGGCCAGTAAAATATACTGGAATTTCTATAGCTCAGGCGAGGAATGTTTTGGCAGTGCAGAATTGAAACAGATATTGTTACACCATACAGAATTGAAATACAGTATCTACCATCTAGTTTATATTAACAGATACAGGATTCTAAGACTAATATCCTGATATCATTAAATATATTTTCTCTTTGGGTCAAAATAACTCATCTAATTAGAACAGAATCTGCAGGTTAGTGGACAATTTACAGAAGCGTGGCAGAAACTGGATTTGTCCAGAATAAATGGACATTTGTCAAATTGCCAATAAAGACAAAATGGGAAGGATAAACCTCCAGCTGCCAGATATTTCTGAAAGAGAGTTGATCTAAGTCAATGACCAAAATGAACTGGATACAGTGGGACATGTTATCAGGGGTGATCCTGCCTGCATTATGGTATGCCAGTTGTGGTGGAGTTCAGCAACATCTGGATGGCAAGATGATCCCTTATCTGACCTAGAATTCATTTTCAGAATAGATACCAGTGGTAGAAATCATCCATTTGCAAAATAGCTCAATTCTGCAGTTTCTGAAGTTTGTTAGTTTATTTGTTTTGGATACTGCTTACTTGGAGAAAGTCAGCATTGCAATTCAAGAACTGCATCATAGCAGCCTGTTGAAATACCCAACATGGATAAGCTTGACATGCTGGGTGACAGAAACTGTCAGCCAGTTTCCTGCCATAATTATATTGTGAGAGTCATACAGGAGGTTATGAACAATGCATTTCATTCTTGTCAATATTTATTGAAGGTGCTGCTCTGTCATTTTGTATATGGGGCTTTTATGATTATGATTATTATGATTATTAAATCAACAAAAAACGTAGAGCTCAGGCCTGCAGGTCTTCTTACCACTGCTGGGTAATATTAAAATGTCATTACTAAGTTCTCAACTTTTGCCTTGCTATAATATTATTCTCTGTTGATCGCTTTCCTGAAACTGAAATTTAAAACTGTCATTTCTTGCAGAAGTGGTTCAGCTGCACATATAAGGGAAGCAAAATTAAATATTCATTCAAAGAGTGCATTTCAAGCTAAAATTGACTGACGTTCCTCAAGGCAAAAAAAAATGTATTTAAGTCGCAAAATAATATTTCTATCTTTTTTTTTAGAAAAGGGAGATTTTTTAAAAAAAAAATGCATCATGTCTGTTTATATAGTTCAAGCAAACAGTCACAAAACACGTTTATCCCCCAAAATCAGAAGGGAATCTCTCCTCTTGACTTTTTGTATCTATTTTCCTTAATGATGTTGACTTCATTGCTGTTTTGGATGCACACCAGGCAATTTTCAAAGGGACAGCAATTTTGAAACAGTGTTCACCTAATTTCCGTATACAATCATTAACAAAGGTAAGTCATCAGGTGTTAACCAGATATCTGGGATTTCAGTTCCTTTCCGTCTGTTCTGTCACAATCAAAAATAAGGGATTGGGGAAGATGTTTTACAAAATTTGAGGTGGACATCAAGTTGCCCACTTGCCCCTTGGAAAAGTGCCATAGATGGAATTCAGGATCCATTCAATGGAGCCCAGATGTAGATGGAATTCATGACATGTATTATGAGTTCTTTACAACTTAATCACTCTCTCCGAATCTATATGAAGGGATTTCTTTCAAAATTAAGATTCATTGACTTTGAATGATGATAAGATCTAAGTCAAGGACCAAATGATCTTGACGTGGAGGGCCATATTATCAAAGATAATCCTACCTGGAATTTCATGGAAAACAGTCCTATTTATACCATAACAACTCCTACAACTAGTATCACCAATTCTGGCGGGGAATTAACTTTTCATGTCAACATTCTTTGTTCATTCTGAATACACCTGTAATCAAGTATGAAAACTTTTTGCAATGTTGCAAAAGACAACACTAAAACATGATGAATAAAATTATTCTGAATAGGTGCAGGATATACTTTCCCACCAATAAAAGCCAGTAAAATATATGAAATTCTTACAGCTCAGGGGGAAAATATGGTAGTGCAGAATTGAAGCAGATATTGTTAGAACATGCAGAATTTAAATAATATATATCATCTAGTTTATAACAACACATATAGGATTCTAAGACTAATGTCCTCATATCATTAAACATAAGCCACAGAGGGTATTTTCTCTTTGGAATCTAATAGAGAAACATTCATATTACATCCATGCTTTCTTTAGCTGATTATTCCACCTAGGATTGAACTCTCAACCTTCTGAGTGGGAGGTGAGTATCTTCACTTCCAGGCCACTGTGCTGCTCCATTAAAGTCATCAGATGTTAAGGTCAATATGATATTGCTTTACAAAAAGCCCAGAAGAAACTAAATAATAAAAAAAAATATGCAACCCTGTTTTATTTTTAAACTGAGCTATCATTACCTACACTATCTTGGCTGGTCTTAAAAAGCTAAGCAATTCGACCTCATTAGAACCTGGATAAGAGATTATTACAAAATAACTGAACTGTTGGTTATATTAACCATAATCTTAATCAACCACAATGACTATTGCAAAGCAAATCCTCTGTTAAAGAAGACAACGGCAAACCACTTCCACAGTATTGCTAAGAATGTTGTTTGGATGTTTCTTCAAAGTCAGCAGGAATTCAGCTCAACTGCCAGAGGTAGTTTATAACCATCTAATGTGAATTTATTTTTCAGCCCTACATTGTGGCAAGGCATATGATTCACAATGGCCTTATTTTTATTTTATTTTGTTTGCTTGCAGTGAAGGCTAGCAATATAAACAAATGAAAGAGAAATACTTAGAAGCACCAGACATAATTCAGCTGTCGCATTTGGCTTGGTAAGTCAACTGTCAGGATTCCAGCGATCACCCTAATTAAATCATGAGCCTTGAGGCAAACATCAAAAAACTTCAAAGAATTCATTAGGAGCGACATACTGGCATGACCTGTATGAAGCCGATTCTGGCATACATAAATACAGTCACCTGACCCTGCTTCGCCCTTCCCCTTGGGGTGTGCCATAAATCAGTTTCTCCAATTAAGCACATACACAGGCTAGGTATCATCCATCACTTTCTCCAATTAAAGTTTTTTGTGGGCAAAAGCTTCAGTAGCTTATCTACAATCTTTTTAAAGATAACATTGGAATGTGCTTCTAAGTTAATTTGCCATATGCTTCTCCAGTCTTTCCCCTCCCTCTTTCTTACGGCAACTTGGAAAACAAGTGTAGGGATGTTTTACAAGTTGACACCAACATATCATTGAATGGCTCTAAAGTTTCTTAGGAGATCTGCTCTTTCATATTTGCCTGTTCTCCCTTGTCCATTCTTCCTTTTATCAATGCTTTCTTTTTTGTTTCTTTCTCTACTTTCCCCTTACCAAGTTGCTATCTAGGTTATATTCCTGTTCTATCCTAACCCAATGTAAAAGTTGTCTTGTTTGCATCTCATGCTCCAATGGTGACTTTTCTAAGACTCTAATTAACACGAGAAGAGACTTTTTTCTTCTTCCTTTTCCACTAGGACCAACACATATTGGCATGAGAACTTTAAATCATATCTCCCAGGTCACCAACAGTGCCTGCAGAATTTGCTGCTTTGGGAAGAATTTTTCTGCAAAAGAAAAGAAGCCTTGTTTTGGCAGGATGGTGTCTGGCACTGACATCCACAGAGAGTAAGAATGGTGAAAGAGTGTGACAGCATCACACCTCAAGCTCGATCCCTTTCAGAAATGCATTTGACATCTCAGTGCAATTAGAAAAGGGGCAGATCTCAAATTGTGATGTTACAGGCCTGATTCTACCAGCCTTGACTTCTGCAAGATGCCAGAATTCTGCTGGAAAATGTACTCTATCATTTTGGGGGTAAGTGTCTTTATTATTCTTTCCCACAGCTTTCAGATCAGCTCAGTTGATCCCAAAGATGCCAAGTGTTGTCTCACACTTTAAATCCAGCTTTAAGTTTTATTCTTATTTTTCTTTCTCTCTTTCTTAAATCCCAAAGCAAGAAGGTGTACTTACTTTTTCATATCCCAAAGTGCATTTTCAGGAGGCAACTGAACTTTCTTTCTTTTTTTTTTCTTTTGAAGATGCTTTGCTTCTCATCCAAGAAGCTTCTTCAGCTTTGACAGGATAGTGGGGAAAGGAAGGATTTATACTCCTTGCAGGCCACTGGTCATTTGCATCCTTTTAGAGAGTCGTTGAAGATAAAGTTGGGGGTTTATTTGTGTCCTCAGGGTCACCTGAGTAGTGCTCCTGGTTCCTGTAGTCTATATTTTTCCCTCTGTAAATCCATTCTTATTCCCACACCATTGAATGAGGAACCAAGAACACTGCTCAGGTGTCCCTGAGGGCACAGATAAACCTCCAAGTCTTCAATGACCCTCTAAAAGGATGCAAATGGCTAGCTTTCTGCAAGGAATGTAAATCCTTCCAGTCTCCACTATCCTGTGACAGCTGAAGAAGCTTCTTGGATGAGGAGCAAAATGTCTTCAAAAGAAAAAACAAAAAAAGTCCAGTTGTTTCCTGAAAAAGCACCTTTGGGAGAACTATGAACTGAATGACTGAGAATCTCTACCGACTTTACTTTTTCATAGGATTGTACATGATATCTAGATTTTGTTCTTGATACCATATTGTTTTCTTCTAGGTAAGAAGTTCAAATGTACAGAGAAAACTAACATAGAGTCAAAATGGGATTCTCTATTTTGGCTTCTTCTTCTTCTTCTTCTTCTTCTTCTTCTTCTTCTTCTTCTTCTTCTTCTTCTTCTTCTTCTTCTTCTTCTTCTTCTTCTTCTTCTTCTTCTTCTTCTTCTTCTTCTTCTTCTTCTTTTGTAAAACAAATGGTGACATGATGTAATCATGTGTTGTTGTTCATCTGAAGTTGCATTTATCTACTTTTAAGAACTGCTAAGAACCAGATGATTTTCACTATGTCCTGATCCGTAAAACCATACAACATAAAGAATGTGCACTTTCTTTTTCACATGACTGGAGGTCACTGAGCTAACAGTGAGATACAAAAATTGTCACCTTTTGTCTCTGCTTGATCCAGGCTAATTAAACAATTAGTCAAATTAGTCATGGATAACTGGATAATTGTGTGTGATAATAATCACAGTAAGAATTTTGTGGGGTGTTCATGTCACTGAAAGAGACTCTACTTAAGTATCATACTTTTATACTTTATACTCTACTTAGACCGAAACAGTTTAAGTCAATTAGGTGAATGTAATATCTTTTACTTCTAGCAGAAATATATTTGGTTGCATGTTTAACTTCTATAAATCTTCAAATCTGTCTTTTCCCCCAATTCATTTATTTCCAATTCAAGGTGCATTTTTCAACACCATTAAAATAACAAAAAAAAATATTTTTTACATTTGGGATATTTTCAAAGTGGGAAAAACAATTTTATTTTCTCAAGCATTTCTCTCTTCATGACAACTTAAGTCTCTGCTGAACATTTTGCTTTACCATAAATGCAATTGTCTTGTAAAATTATTTGCTGATTAAACTTGGCTTCTGCCTAAATAAATGTCATACCTGAACCATAAAAACCAGGATTTAGCTAACTAATTATGCAGCACGTATTACTTTATCTCATTTTCTTTTCACTGATGAGTCTAGCCTAGAACGATTATTGTTTAATTATGTTTACAAAAACACAGGCAAAAAACTATAATCTACAAAGGGTACATCCTGGTATTAATTGATTCAGAGAATTTAAAGCACCAAAATCTAATGCCAATCTGTCTTTGAAAAGCCCCACACTTCCTTTTAATCTGTTGCTATTAATTACAACAGCAATCGATAACTAGTTCCCATTGATCAACCTTCTTATTTTGTCAGTCAGACAAGAAAATGAGATATGCACACAATAGGAAATGCTTTTCTTTTCTCTCTGGCTGCCTAAGAGCACAATGAGAACAAAATGAGCATTGTCATCAGGTACGTCTGGAGAAGATTCTTTTTTCATAGTTCTTTTCACCAACTTTAACTTTCATCCACTCTTAGGCACATGGATTCTTTCCCCCTTTTCCCAAGTAGAACATCTAATTTCTCTTCCAAAAGTGAATAATCAGCTAAAGAAAGCATGGATGTAAGCGAATGTAGATGAAACTGACCTATAATGTTACAGCCTTTTTCCAAATCTCATTGTGCTGCATGAGTTTTAATAGCCATGAGAACTAATGCCAATAAAGGAGAATGTTTATAGCTCAGGGTTGAAATGAAGGGTCCTTGGTGCTCTCTGAGCTTGGTTGTTTTCTTGCAGACATTTCAATATTCAAACTAGGTAACATCATCAGTGCTGGTAATTAGTACTGATGATATTTAGTTTGGGAAATGAAACATCTGCAAGAAAACAAACAAGTTCAGAAAGCACCAAGGATCCCTGATGAGAACTGGCAATATTTGATCCCAGTTCTATCCCAGATTGCTAGCCAGGGCTGTGTGAACATACCCTAAACAACATCATTAACTTACAGACCAACTTTTCTAACCATCTCTTGGAAAAGTGATTCCACGTTCAGTAGAAATTGGCATACTGCATGTTCAGCGAACTTCAATTGTTCTATTGTAGTTGTGTAAAAATCCACCAAAACCCTTGAGATTCTGCAGAGGTATCCAAAGCAGGGGGAGATTGCTAAAACACATCAAAAATAGAAGAACCATCATAGTCTCTGGGTTTGGGGCTATGGCACTGAAGATTAAGACAATGTGGAACTGGCACCCTGAAAACTACCCTTTTGTTTTCATTGAAAAGTTCAGAATGTAAAGGATGAAGTCACCGGGAGAAAGTCAATAAATAGAGAGAGAGCCAAATTGGGTGGAAGTGAAACAGAATGAAATAGCTGGGGCATAAATAGACTCAGCCTAATTTGCAACCCTTCTGTTTGCAAAGTCCTCTTTATGCATGCACATGCACAAACTCACTCACTTGAATATCCATCTCTTCACTTATTCCTGTCAATTGAACAGTAAAGTAAAATCTGATGGGTGATAATTGCTTACAGAGCAATTTCTGCAAGCAACTGGGGTTCCTATCGATAATTCAAAAAAAGTTATGCAAGTCAATTAAGGCAGAAAGTTCTAACGATTCAATATAAGTAGTGATTGATTTCTGCCATCTCACTTCAAGTTCAGAGTGAATTGTGGTCCTGAACAAGTGAGAGAAGTCCAAATATAACTTTCAGTATAGCTACATTTTTATACTTACTTTGTGTTATAAACAGCTACACCTTGATTCATTATAAATCACATGCTTCCTTGGAAGCCAGAAGCATTTGAGTTGCATTACTTTGATTCCTTATTTATTCTGGGTTTCTGTCCAGCAAGGTGGATCACAGTGCAATAAACTACAAAAATATTAAACTGCACATAGAGGCAGTCCTCAGTTAACAATGGACTAGAATTTCAATCATCAAGTAAGAAAATAACAGAGTTGGAAGGGACCTTAGAGGTCTTTTGGTCTTTTACTTGGACAGTTTCCATCTTGGGATGATACCTTTAATACTATCAAACAATATTTGCCTCTTGCAAGTTCTTGTAGAGGAATAGAGTAGAGTAGAGTAGAGTAGAGTAGAGTAGAGTAGAGTAGAGTAGAGTAGAGTAGAGTAGAGTAGAGTAGAGTAGAGTAGAACAGAACAGAATTAACAGATTTGGAAGGAACCTTGGAGGTCTTCTAGTACAGGGGTTGCCAACCTTTTGGACCTCAGGGACCATCAAACTCATAATTTTAAATCCCAGGAATCACTAATCAGTTCTGTGGGCATGGTCTAATTTGTGGGTGTGGCTTGGTGGCCATGTGACTGGGTGGGCATGGCTTGTATGTAAGTATTATAAATATTTATATAAATATTGCTTTTTTTATAAAAGAAGAGCAACTTTTACCCAAAATCAGGCAAAGCAGACAGGCAGATTGAGTTGCTCACAGAATCACAGATTCATTCAGAGATCTATATATCTGCCATTGGATAGCTCAGTCTGTCATATAAAATTTGCTTGCAAGCAAACTCATAAAATTTGCTAGTAAGCAAACTCACAAAATTAACTCACAACACACCATGTATGTAAATGTTGATTTTTTTTATATAAAAAAAGAGCAACTGTTACCCAAAATCAGGCAAAGCAGGCAGGCAGATTGAGTTGCTCACAGAATCATTCAGTGATCTATCTAACTGCCATCAGCTCCCTGAGTCTGTCACATAAAATTTGCTTGCTGTGAGTCTGCACTGAATAATAGAACCTTCAGTCCTAAGGGAGGTTCATCTGTGCTTAAAAGAAGAGTTGAAGATCTAAAGACTAGCTAGAAAGCAAGAAATCCAACCATTTCCTGCTTCCTAGCTAATCTAAATCTCCCAGCACAGCAGAACACCTGATGGTCGGGGGAAAAAAGGAAAAATAGCAATTTAGCAGGCAAGGACTGAGTGGGCAGGGAGGGTTCCCGCAGGCCATGTGGGAGGTGTAGCCTGGATTAATTGCTTTGGGGGGGTGCTCTGGGGGGTGACATTTCTCTGCAGCCCACCAAAATTTTCTCACCGGTTGGCGACTGCTGTTCTAGTCCAATTCCCTGCTTAGGCAGGAAACCCTACATCATTTCAAACAAATGATTGTCCAATCTGTTCTTAAAAACTTCCAGTGTTGGAGTATCCACAACTTCTGTGGGCAAGTTGTTCCATGGATTAATTGTTCTAACTGCCAGGAAGTTTCTCCTTAGTTCTAGATTTATTCTCTCCTTGAAGAGTTTCCATCCATTGTTTCTTGTCCTGCCTTCAGGTGCTTCAGAGAATAGGCTGACCCCCTTCTTCTTTATGAAAACCCCTTAGTAATGTGATCATAAGGGAGGACATCACGTGACTGCATCACTTAAGTGATCAGTAGTTATTAAGAAAAAAATTGTCAGTCATCAGTTGAGAAAGTCTAGATGGCTTTCAAGCCTGCACACATGCAATGGGGAAGTGAGTAGTGTGTGATACGCAACATGAAGGTGGAGTAGATAGGGATGACTGTTACTAGGAAGAAGAGAATGTGAGCCATTATTGAATGACTTGTGACTTTTCCTGAGAGGCTCCTACTTTGCTTGTGGGAAGCTGGGATGAAAGGCTACAAATGATGATTGTATGACCGCAGCATGCTGCAACTGTTGTATGAGCTGGTTGCCGAGAATTAAGATCCATCTTAACCCACCAGATGCTATTGTGCATTGTATGCACGTATGTGTATGAATGTGTTTGTGTGTGTTTAAGTACCATTGTACTCACAGCCGAGGGTTTCAGTTACAATTCCTGAATTATATTGCATTCTTTTACAGATTCTTCTACAGAAGCCGTTGTCTTTTATAAAAGAACCCATCTAACAATTAAAAAAAAAAAACAATTAATATTGCCAAGTCAGCAGGACATAGTTGTAAAAGGACCTGCAAAATCAGGAATTAAAATGCCAGAACATTCTATATCCTCTGACAAAGAATTTTTGTAGTCCCTGGGAGATAAAATTTGAGATTCTGCTGAGGATCTCCTGGATAGTAACTTACTGTTACATTTAAGAGTGACCTCTAGTATTTATATTAAAACTTGAAATTCAGAATTTTAAATAGTGGGATTTAAATTCTTGGAGGGAGGGATAAAGGGGGGGCACATGACACAGGAACAGGATAAATGAGATATTTTCTATATCAGAGAATTTGCAAGTGAATGACTTATGTACACAATAAGTAAATAAATTGCTTCTTTGCCTTAACATTTGCCCTGTGGAGCTATGTCCTTTGACATACCTCTGGGCAAGGGGTGGTATTCAGTAGGTTCTGATCCATTCTGGAGAACCAGTAGCGGACATTTTGAGTAATTCGGAGAACCGGCAAATACCACCTCTGACTGGCCCTGCCCCCATCTATTCTCTGCCTCCCGAGTCCCAATTAATCGGCTGGATCTTCTTTGGTTGCCTTATACAGGAGAATGGAGCTGGAAAGTAGGTTAGTGGAGTGAGGAGGGAATGGAGATTTTACAGTATCCTTCCCCTGCCACACCCACCAAGCAACGCCCACAGAACCGGGTAGTAAAAAAAAAATGAATCCCATCACTACTCTGGCACTCATTTCAGCCATGTTTAAAAGAGCCTTCAAAACCTGTCTCTTACCCCAGACCTTGTCTGAAGTGATACATTCAATTATTTTTTAACACTTTGAATTCTTCCAGCATTGTAATTGTTTTTATCCTATGTCACCCAGAGTTAGTAATATGATCATAAGGGAGTGGAGTGGCTTTGTTAGCTCCTAAATAAAGAACTAAAGAAATCCCATGGATTTGAAAGAGAAAGTATCACAAAGAAAATCGTGGTTGCATCTTGATAAACTCCTCACCTAGGTTGCCTACATGAAGATTTTCAAGCTGCTTTTAAGGGTTAATATCATTTGTTCCACAGAGAAGCTGGCAACCCCACTGGCTGAATTTTAATATCATGAAATATGTTCTATTGAGTTTAAGTGAGAACTATTAAGGGGTTTTGCCTGAAAACAACTTATGTTCAATTTATGATTATGGTTCATATGGTTTGGATTGAATTTGGCATTTTTTCCAACTATCGAGACCTGGGATAAATGTTAAAGGTACTGTTGTAGGATGTAAGCTGTTGCAAATAAAGCTGCCTTTTACAATTGACTGAAGGAGATTTTTTCAATGTCTATTGCACTCAGTGTTTATGGTGCCTATTAATATTGGTACTGCCTTTGCTTTCTTTTGCTACAAGTGTTCAATTCTATTTGCAGTTCTTTGTATTTTATGATTTTCTCCAGTTCTTTCTCTTCTCTTCTCTTCTCTCCATGTGCCATGTGCATTAACCCGACTTTTTTTTTGCCCTTCTTATCAACAGCTCTTAAGTCTGGAATGTTATGTGACAAGTGCTTGCCCATTTGAATTCTAAAGTCCCAGAGCACTTTTATTCTTATTATTGATAGTAATAGTGTTAGTATTATCAATAATGGCACAGGTTGTAAATGTTAAAAGAAATTATTGCAAGATCCTCATCAATATATGTTGTAGCCTGGCAACAGGAAATGTATACAACAATGTCAATTAAGACAAATGCATATGCTCATATGAGAAAACATATTAATTATTGTATGTTTTTCTCTCTTTTCCACTTGATAGCAGATGTACAGAAGGAATTAAAGGAACTGAATTATTTTATGTTAATTGATTCTCTATAAATAAGCAAATATGTCTTCTTGTTGGAAACATACCACGAAGCCTTACTCAGTTTCCACCTGAATTTCAATACGTTCATTAAGAAGCAATGATATTTTTTATTGCATTACCAATCTCTACTTGTCCTTACCTATTTAAAAAATCTTCCTTTATTTTACATAAATTGATTCTGCAATAAGAGTTCTGGTGCCTTTGTCCTTTAATTTAGAGAAAAGAGGGATGAAGGATAGCCCCTTAAAAATCAAGGGATATCAATCAAAAGCACCACTGTCAGCACTGAGCCTAATAATGAAATAACGATTTCATAAATCATTTTTCCACAAATTGGGAGGAGGTAGCTCCTTGAAAATCTTTTTTTTTTTTCAGAAAAAGCTGAAGAATCCATTGTCTTTAAAGAAAACAATAGAGAGGGTGTTAGCATTCGCATGATAAAATTCCTCACCCCAATACAACATTTTGTCTGCAAAATATGCTCTGAAAAAGAGGTACCAAGTACTGTTCAAAAGAAAAAAAACCTGATCGATCCAATAATTTGCCCATTTAGCCATCGTGCCAGAGAAAGTGTGAAATTGATTCAAAAATGGGAAACTAAAAATCAACTCAAGGACGCTCTGTAGGTCAAAAGGGAGCTTGGAAATAATTTTATAAAAATAAATAAAGACCGGTGTTTATGTTCTTGTCTTCCACAGAAAAAAAGAGAAAAACTTATGTTTGATATTGTATACGGAGTGTACATTTTGCACCAGTTAATAGTGCAGTTCAAAGAAACTATTCCCCGTTTTAAAATTTGCAGTACAGCCCATTGGAAGAATAAAGGTTCCATACATTTTTTTTAAAAGAAATCAACATTTTCCATTAGGACAACTATACTGATTATAATCATCCATGCATGATGTCAATAACTTAAAAACAATAACAACAAATCTTTTACATTTTTATTTAAATCAGATTCCCTATTACAAGCCTTTTTGCTTTTTTGCTGCTCACTTCTGAACAAAAAAAAGCAAAAAAAAAAAAAACCTTTAATAAAGGAGTCAATGATTCTAAGTGGGTCATTTTTACAATAGTTGCTTCCCGTGATTAGGACATCAGCTGCACTCATTAATGTGTTATCCACTTACAGGGAGCTGTAAGAGTACTTTTCTCTGAAAAGTTCCTGGCCTGTTCTCTCCTGGATACTTAGGGAACAAAAAGATGGATTCATTTGTTTGCAATATAACTATTCTTTAATGAAGGATGCTAATATTTACAGAGCCTCCTTTGCTGCCTTAGATTGGCAATCTAAAGTCATGTATGAAAGTTGAAAGGTGAATAGGAGTCTGCTGGAATGAGATGGAGTGGATGTCAGCATTCCGAGTAATCCACCTATAGAAAGCAGAACTCAGAAAGCAGAACTCAGAAAGCAGGTAGATTTCTCAAATAACAATTTATTGGATACATCATATTGGCACAACTGGTGAAAACCGACTTTGAAAGTTGCTATAGTTTTCACCTAATTAAAAAGTAAAAGTTTCCCTTTCCCTAAGTCACCATCACATTGTCCAATAGAAGTGCTGGCCAGTTGCTTGGTTACTTCACTCCTCCTCTCCCTAGCACTTCTGGGAATGTCCTTGGCTCCCACAGGAAAACTTTACGTTTGACTACAAACCCCAATTATCTAATCCCCCCCACCCTTCATGCCCTTTCTTCTGCCTTGTGGCAATTCTGAAGCCTCAAAGATGGTCTCAGCCAGTTCTCTTCAGGACTGGAATGGACTGGAATGGAATAGAATGGAATGGAATTATAGAATAGCAGGGAAGGGTATTATAGAATAGAATGGAATGGAATGAAATAGAACAGAACAGAATACTTTATTGGGCAAGTGTGATTGGACACACAAGAAATTTGTTTCCAGTGCATAAGCTTTTTTGTATGCATACAAACAACAAAGTGATATAATCCTAGTAATGATATCAATAAGAGCAGGAGTGGGATGCTACTGGTTCGGCCTGGTTTTATAGAACCGGTAGCACTGAAAAGCAACAGATACCGAACCGGTGTGGTGTGACGACCTTTTCATTGTCTGTTTGGGCCACCTGCCATCTTGGCTGTCTTTTATTTCCTGCTTGTTCAACCTCAGCTGATTGGCACAGCTGAGGTTGAAAAAGCAGAAAAGAAGAGGATTTTCAAATGCTGCACTCCCATGTGCAGCGCTTGTCAGCTGTCCGGGAATCACAGCTGATGTTTTCTGCAATTATTTTAAAGCGCACATATGTGTGTAAAACACACTCTGACTGAACCAGTAGTAACACAGTTGAATCCCACCCCTAAATAAGAAGGTAGTAGAACAGATAAAAAGGATAATAGTAATACAGCCATTTACATGGGTAAATGTCCATAGACATAAGATAGTCCTGTGGGAATTAGGTGTTCAGCAGAGTGATGCCACAAGGCTAGTTATTTTGGCATGCAATGCCCCATAGCTGCATCCTAAGGAGAGGAGTTTATGTACAGGATGGGAGGAGTAGATATTGTAGATAATTGGAAATGCAAGATGTAGTAGTATGATTATGTTCCATGGATCATATTTTGCAAGAATAATTATTTGGCAATGCCTTCAAGTGCATGGTGGGTATTTGGGGGTCTGGTCAAGGAAACCACCTATATGCCAAAATCCATCAAAAATAGAAGTGTTCCTAGGAACTCTTTGCTAATTGACTGTTATGTGACTCACTGGGCATTTTTAAGCTTTTTGAAATGTGGTTGGCATGTTTATGAAGATCTGTGTTGAGCATAAAGTGGAAGAAAAAATATGTGTCTCACTCACAGTTTCTTGAGAGTGGTAAGAGGATGAAGAGAACAGAGTGTTATTTTTTTCTCTCTTAAAAAAAAAATAAAAATGACAGTAGTCCCCTTGACAGCTCTGCACATAAGCAAATTATTGGCTTTTCATATAGGTAGGCAGCAGTTTTGGAGTTTCAAACATAAAATGGGAAATTAGGGAAGATCTAAGGCCAAAGTTTTGAAATATAAAATATGCAGCACTTGTACTTTATACAAAATTACAGAATATAAAACCATCACATAGAATTATGATCACAATCACACAAGAGTAGAGAAAACAATGACAGAGGCATCAATTCAGCCATAAATCCACATGAGCACCCTGATTTTAAGCTGGCCCAAAAAGGCAACTAGGTTTATTATTAACCTAGCTAAGAACAGGGATTCCAGAATAATGACTTAAAAGCATATGGTATTTTTCATTATAAATAGAAGTGCTAAAACTTTGAATTCTCATCCATTCTGATTATAAATGTACTACACATTTCCAAATCCTCAATTTGAATAGCTCCCCATTATTATAGAAATGCCTTTCTCAATCATACCAATAGTACTTTTCTGGAGTGAAGTTCGTATATTATAAAAATCCTTTTATTTCTTCTTTTCAAAAAATTGGAGGAAATTCTCTTTTTTAAATAATAATGATTAGAATCAAACAGCACAATTCTCTTGTGTCCTTGAGGATTGCTTACTTGAGGAAATTAGCAATAATGTAAATGTAATGTAATGTGTATATTCCCTCTGTACTACAATTCAGAGCAATGCATTCATTACTTCTGCATTAATGTTTGCACTGCTGATATCAACAGAGAACATTATAATTTCCCTGACACTCAGAACTGAAATAAGAGTATTAATAGTGCAGGATCTCACTACATCTGTTGAGGGATCTCTTTAAAGTAACTCACAGCATGATTATACCTTTCTGAGATAACAGTTGGAGCATGTGGAGTCACTGTTTAAAGCACATTTTAAATAATGGCTGCTTTAATGAGTCAGGTCATTAAGGAATTGACTCATTAAAACAGCTGCATCTCTTTTTTTCCCAGGCTAACATGGTTTTGGATTTTCCAAATCACCTGAATATTTTTGAAGCATCCTCTCTCCTAGTACCTATCATAACATCTTTATTTTTTTAGAAAAATCATATCGTTAGACCATCCATCTTTACATCTTTACAATTTTTTGATAGGAGAAAGGGGAAAAGAAGCAGAAAAAACAGAGTCTGAAGCATGATAAAAATATGAATGTTATTTCCCTTACTGATTAAAAAATAGGAGGTTCTAAAGCCATAACCTGATATAGCATAACCTGCTTGGACCAAAGAGGCAACATTCTCCATTTCTCCATTCAAAAATTAGTGGGGGCAGAAATGAGATTCTGAAGTTGTGCCAAGATAAACAGAGTGCTGAAAGTAATATACAGATTTTCACTTGCAACAAAGATATACTCATTTTTCTACCGTTCTCTTCTTGTCCTTATACTCATTTGACTTATCTCTATTTCCATGCTCAGTTATGGTGATGGGGAAGAAGAATTCAAGGCAAAATATACTTTAGAGTCCAAATGTAGAGGTACATTAGAATATTTGATCTATTGAAAGATTACTCAGACACTGAAAGATGTTGAGAAGCATGAATAGTATCCATGTCCTGTTTGCTTAGCCATTTCCATTGACAATAGTCCTGTAAATCCAAGCCCCCAAATTCACATTTCTTTCCACGCAATATATTTAGGCAATGAAGAAGTACAGGTTGGGTAAGCCATCAGTTTGAATAATAAGGCTGTATGATATAGGTTTGACTGTTTCTATTGATTTTGTCCCTTTCCAGCCTTCTGGATGAGGAAAATTCTTCAATCAGAACATGAATATTTATTTTTTGTCTTCTTCTGGCCCGTTAGCCAATGTGAATGTTCTCCCTGCTATCTCTATCCCTCCAGTTTCAAGGGCAAGGGTGTCAAACTTGATTTCATTGAGGGCCACATCAGGGTTGTGTTTGACCTCAGTGGGGGCGGGGGCATAGTCAGGGTGGGTATGGCCAGCTCAACATCATTTGTGTTGGAGCACCTGTCATGGCCCAGGTGCTCTGCCAATGAAAACAGGCTCCTGAGCTCTGTTTTGGCATGCAACAGTCTCCTGCAACCCTCTGCTAGCAAAAACAGAGCTCAGGAGTCTATTTTCACTTGGGCCGGTTTTTCACTGTTTCCAGAGTGGCCCCACGGGCCAGATCTAAGCATCCTGTGAGCCAAATCTGGGCCCCGGGCAGGGGTGGGATTCAACCGGTGTTACTACCGGTTTGATGATTATGTTTTGTGTGTGCATGCATGCTTCGCATTACACGCATATATAAAAAACCTTAAGCTGTGCTGCCCGGACAGCTGAAAAGCACTGAGTACAAGTGCGCAGCATTTGAAAAATCACTTTTTTCCTGCCTTTTCAACCTCAGCTATGCTGCGCAAAGCAGCTGAGGTTGAAAAAGCAGGAAATAAAGGACAGGTAAGAGCCCAGGTGGGCGGGTGGACCAAACAGCAGTAAACACAGAACCAGTTCAGTGTCTGCTGCTCTTCAGAGCTACCGGTTCTATAGAGCGGGGCAGAACCAGTAGCATTCCCACCCCTGACCCCCCCGGGCCTTAAGTTTAACACTCCTGCTCTAGGGTAAGACATTTTGATTTGGACAAACTATCTGAGCAACATTGTTGAACCAACACCACAATGACTGGGAAGAACTTTCTTTCTCTGGGTGCAGGAAATTACTTGTAAGATGGTTGCTTCTACTAGAAGGGAATGAAAAAGAAGGGATGCGTTAAAAAACCAATGCATTATTAAGTAACTATTGAATTACAGATTCAAGGGATGTACAACATGATGTGCTGTTTACAAATCTGCCAGCAGTTTGGCAGTCTGGGTCTCACCGGCTCAAGGTTGACTCAGCTTTCCATCATTCGGAGGTGGATAAAATGAGGACCCAGATTGTTGGGAGCAATAGGCTGACTCTGTAAACCACTCAGAGAGCACTGTGAAGCAGTATATAAGTCTAAGTGCTATTGCTATTGCTATTTCCCACATATTTTTAATAGCAAGAAAACATTTCAATCTGCCATAGAATACAGTCAACTTTTCCTCATACCTCATTCCTTCTCTTCTTCGCACATACAGTAATCTTCTCTTCCTCCTCCTCTTCTTCTTTTCTTTCTCCAGTAAAAGATCTTAATCAACAAAGATCCACTGAAAACAGACTGACTACCCAATACTTCAGCTTTTCCAATTTATGTAAACTTCATTGGACTATCTGCTGATGCAGCGTCAATGAATCCCAACCATATGTATTAAAGTGTCTTTTATAGGAGAGAAATAGGATTTTTTTGCAATGTGACTGAATTGGGGCAGCCCCATTAAAACTAGAGATATACTTCTATGTTATCCTGGCAAGGGATTATATTAAATAAAATGCCTTTGACTGACATGAGTTTCCTATTACTCAGTTCGTCCTTTGCTGGCAGAACAGAAGTACATATAAATTGCAATGTCAAGGCAACTTGTCCCCAAGGCTGTGGATATATTTCTTGCATTTACAGCCTGATTGAACCATACTCAGAGCTGCAAATAAATGCAAGTAACAATTGACTGGAGCAAAAATTCAGGAAGAGTCTGATAGTAGTACATATATATATATATATTTTCTGAGTACCAAATTTTATGAAAGGAATAGGTTTTCCCAAGAAAAAAACAGGTTCAATCACCTTATATGGTTTTGAACAATTCATGTCTTGAAAATATTTGGGAGTGGATAGATTGCACATTATGAGAAGGAAACAAAACAATGGAATAGGCTCTGTAATTTTTAGAGAGTTTTGGAGAGTTTTCCACCCAATTAGAAGCTAGTTTCAATAGAAGATAATATTTGTAACTTGGGATTGAACTGTGGGGTACTTGATGGTAGCTTCTTCCTCTAATAGGAAATAACAGCCTAATCAAATAATCATCAAGAACACTCTCACCAGAACTTCAAAATGAGCCACTAGTATATAAGGAGAAATGAAAAACCAATTCCTTTCTAGCACCGATGAATTACCTAGTTCGGTAATGAAATGTTCACAAAAAAACAGCCAAATTCAGAGAGGACCAAGGACCCCAGAGAAGCCAGTCGACGGAACAAGCAAGATGACTGAGTCTTGCTATAGGAGATGACAAGGTTAAGCCGGAGGGAGGGGTCAAACTTGTCATCAGTCACGAGTCCCTGTGTGCACACAAGAGATCTAAATCCAGCCCACCTTGAATCCTCTTTTATCTCCCAAAGATTTTCCTTAATGCCAGTTGGTCAGTTTTGTGTAGAGAGCTTAAGCTTGCAATATTTATACTCATTTGAACTACCTGAATCTCCTGATTTCCTGGACACTTGACATTTGCATCATTATTGTAATTCTATACTGGCATTACCATTTGCACAGCCTGAAGCACTCTTGGGAAATTAAAAAAAAGGTGGATGATCAGAAAAAAATAGAATTGAGCTGTGATTATTTACTTATTTAGTGTATAGCATATCATACATGGACTAACAATATAAATTAACATTTCAACATAGAATCCAATAAAATATAAATGTCAAAAAGTTCAATGTTCAAATATCAATGTCTAGGTCATCTAACCATTGAAGCACAGCATCGTGTGTGTGTGTATATATCTATATATATGGCATGTTCTAATTATAGATGCAAAGTAGTAATATATACACATGTGTATATCTATCTATCTATCTATCTATCTATCTATCTATCTATCTATCTATCTATCTATCTATCTATCTAACTATCTATCTGTGTGTGTGTGTGTGTGTGTGTGTGTGTGCATGTTTTCTGAGGTTTTCGCGGGTATTTGTATGTGGATCTTTGGTAATTTGGGTTTTCTCCCACGTAAAATTGGTAGTATCTAGGTGACGTTTCGATGAAGTCTCATTCATCATCTTCAGGCTTGCGTCTTCGGCTTTGTGCTTCTTGGAGTAATGTGGGCTTGCAGCTGTTTCTTCGTTTTAACTGTCAGTGGGGGTGGCTTGATTGGGTGTGGGCTTGACTGTGTTCTGATTGGTTGGGGGGTTGGCTGTGTTCTGATTGGCTGGGGGTGTGTTCTGTTCAGGTGGGGGCTTAGTTGTGCTCAGGTTAGTCTTAGTTGCTAGGGGATTTGAGATGGTGAGCTGTGATCCTGCTGTTTGGCTTCACGTTTGTGGTCATGCCACATCTTCATGGTGGGTGTCAGTTCCCTTCATGTATGGGTTGGGGGAGTTTGAAGCAGGTAGTGATGCGGCTGTGGTACGGCTTCTGGTCCGTGGTCTGTTTTATCTTCTGTGTGGGTGACACTCACACCAATCAGAACACAGCCAAACCTCCAACCAATGAGAACACACCCCCATCCAATCAGAACACAGCCAAGCCCCCACCCAATCAAATCATACCCCCACTAGCAGTTAAAAGGAAGAAGCAGCTGCAAGCTCACATTACTCTGAGAAGCACAAGGCCGAAGACACAAGCCTGAAGATGATGAATGAGACTTCATCGAAACGTTGCCCAGATACTTCCAATTCTATGCGGGAGAAAACCCGAAGAACCAAAGATCCATACACCCTGTTTCCCTAAAAATATGACCTACCTTGAAAGTAAGTCCTTGCTTGATTTTTACACATATGCCCAATATAAGTCCTACCTCCAAAATAAGCCCCAATTAAGACCCTGCCCACTCCAGGATGCACAAGTAAAAATTAAGCTAGAGTGGGGATGATGGGGTGGAGCTGCCCTACTATTTACCTTTGGACAGTTGTAGCCAGGCCTTGCATACCCTGACACCTGCCTTCCCAGCCCATTTCTTATGCAGCTGGTAAGGCTTTCCTGAAGGCCTAAGTAGCTGATAGCATTGATCTGGAACAGTGTTATTGGCTGATGAGGCCTTCAGGAAAGCCTTGCTGGCTGCAGAACTTCTTGAAGCCTCTGACAGTGAAAAGGAAGCTGGGGCCATGTGCACAAGTGAGGTTAGTCAGGTGGATGACATCCCCTGAAAATAAGACCTGGTGCCATTTTGGTGGCCAAAAAAAAGAAAGACAGGGTCTTATTTTTGGGAAAACATGTAAGATATTGGATATATGCTTCCAACTGCTCACAATGTGATCTACAGTTTGACATGGGACCCCACAATCACACTGAGGGGAGGATACTATGCCCCATATATAGGCAGAGTCCCAGTAGACACCATGTGAGGTGCAAATCCTTATTCAGGATTGACCATTGCTGAAGTGGTAGTTCAAAGCTTGGCTTTATGGGGTTATTTATATGTCTTTTTATTTACTAGGCATTCAGTGACTGATGTGGCTGTGATGAACTATGATGGTAAAGAACCTTAAAAGGAGAAGAATGGATGGTAAGAAACAGCTTCACCATTTTGCCTTCTGGTAAATGAGGATGTTGTGACAGACCTCAATGTATGCTCTATGGTGGCTATTTTACATCAGTGCCCCTGGCATGTTCTAATTACATTGGTGAGCCTTGAAGAATGAGCATAACAATGGCAGTGAAAATTCTGGAAATTTGATATGGCTTACGCTGGGGCCTGTATACGTGTAAGGATTCATTTAGGCATATTTATAAAAAGAAACATGGATAATGTAAGTTTTGGACTTTCCCTGTAGTTAAATATTTCTTTTTGATTTGAACGTCTCTTCTTTCCTTACCTGTTAAATAAATTCTAGTTATGTTTTACATCTCAAGAAATGGTTCAGATTTCTCTCTCTTTTTATCTCACATCTCCTTTAGAAGTTGGTCCCTCATGGGATGAATGAGGGATGTACTGTTTTGGAGCTTAGAAATCATTTCACATCTATCCTATTATTACAAGAACTGAGATCCCATAATTCCACATATTGCAAACAGCCTCTGATAGAGAAAGTGAGTAAACAACTGGTTCTCAGCTATAGTGAGTGACATTTTCAATAAAATGTTTGAAGAAAAGCAACCAGGAGTGAAACTGAAAGAAATGACATTTTATTTCTGCTATCTTCTAGGTAAACTCTTTCTGGGTACAAGATTTCCTATAACTGTGACTGTGAATGTAGATTACACGAGCACAAAAAACAGAAGAAAATAGCTTAGTTCAAATAAACAATAATACCCCTCTCTCCTATAACTTTCTCTCAGCCCATTTTGTTCCCTTAATTTTACTCCTTTGTTTTTCTGTTTACCTTTTCTTTCATCTGAGCCATACCAATCCTTTGGCTCACCTGGATATATAATCTTTAAAGGTAAAGGTTTCTCTCACACATACGTGCTAGTTGTGTCTGGCTCTAGGACGTGGTGCTGCTAGATTGGCAGAAGCTGGGACAAATAATGGGAGCTCACTCCATTACACGGTGCTAGTGATTTGAAACCACCAAACTGCTGAGCTTTCTGATCGACAAGCTCAGTGTCGATCCAGGTTCATAAATCTGGCTCAGTGTTGAGCCAGGTTCATAAATCAAGAAGAGAAGCAACCTAGAACTAAGGATAAATTTCCTGACAGTTAGAACAATTAATCAGTGGAATAACTTGCCTCCAGAAGTTGTGAATGTGCCAACACTGGCCAACAGTGACAACAAACAGTGGAATGGCTTGCCTTCAGAACAGATAAACAAATAATCAGAGTTGGAAGGTACTTTGTCGGTCACCTAGTCCAGCCCGCTTCCCAAGCAGGAGACCCTACACCATTTCTGACAGAGGGGAGTCCAATCTCTTCTTGAAAGTCTCAAGTGATGGCGCTCCCACAACTTCCGAGGGCAAGCTGTTCCATTGGTTGATTGTTCTCACTGTCAGAAAGTTTCTCCTTATTTCCAGAAGTTGTGAGTACTCCATCAATGGAGACTTCTAAGAAGAGGTTGGACAACCATTTGTCTGAAATGATGTAGGGTTTCCTGACTGAACAAGGGGTTGGACTAGAAGATCTTCAAGGTCCCACTGTGTTATTCTGTTATTCCTATCTGTTTTTAAACTTTGCTTCCTTAGTTTGTTAGCTACTCTCATACCATGGAGAATTTCAACCAAGGAGAGTCAAATTTACTGAAACATCTTAAATTCTCTCATTGAAATGGCTTTCTACAAGATACCAGATGATTTTTTTTTGTTTCAATTTGGAATCTCTGGAAAGATTTGATGTAGAAAGAAAGAGGCAGAGAGAGAGAAAAAGGGAGTCCAACCAGAAGACCATCCAAACAATGAAAGTAGCATGCAATAAAGAGTGCTCCCCCCCCCCCCATAACTTTGGACTCTGAAAATTCCATGCAGGGAGGAATATAAACATCTATTAAAATGTCAAAGATGTAAAATTCTTTGGGAAAAGAAAGAAGGTAAGATGTTAGCATCCAGCTTCAACCTCATGAAAAAGTTTTCTCCAGAGAGCACGAAGGACCTCTCAATGTATAATGGGACAAGGAATTTGTTTTTTTGGTGGTTTTGTCACAGAGCTTGGATTGGCCCAAGGTGGTTTCAATATTCAAAGGAAGATTGGGAAATGGGTTTTCCAGCATCTTAAATACTACACCAGGTTAGCTCTCGAAGGCTAAAAAAAAAGAGGAAACCATTTAGAAAGCCTATTATCCCTTGAAGGTGAGATCATAAGCCAATGATCTCCTCTTTCTTTAGAAAATAGTTCCCAAACTTTTTTGGCTTTGTAGACCAGTGGGGGAGGGACAGGGGGGCTGTTCTACACAGACGGCGGGCAAATACCTGTATGTGTGCAGCTCCATTTGTGCAAACCGTGGGCATGTGCACCCACCACTCATGCAAATGCAGTGCACACAAATGCAATACACTCACTGCTCGCCTGAGTGGGCATATGTGATCATGGCACTTGCCCGCTACTTCCATGGCCTAGTTCCAAAAGGCTCAAAGCCTGATAGTGGGCTGCAACCCAGGGGGTTGCAGGGACCCCCTACTTTAGAAGACAAATTTCAGCAAAGATGCCAGAGATGAATGAATCAATCCATTCAAAAAAATAAACCAAGCATCTTCACTGAAAAACTCTTTCCTTTCAGAGCTCCGGTGTGCTGTTCTATGTCAACTAAAAAAATACTCCTTTGGTCTTTTTAATTGCCAGAAAAAAAGGGAATGGGGGAAAACAGTGCATTCCTTAAATGCCTCAGATAATCGCCTTGGCAGCCCAAAGCTGTCAGAGCGCAAGAATATTATTGGATAGCATGATTGATGACTCTTGGCTATGGATGTGTCCCATTGGAGAATATATATCCAGGAGGTAGGGGGAAGACCAGGGTCAAGGGGAAAATGAATGATGTATTTTAGTGTTGACTGTATCCAGCTAACGCCGACATGGTCACTCCTAATATTTTTATTTTTTTTTTACTCTAAGAGATGCGGCTAGAGACTTATGATTTGAATAGGGATGGATTTGTGGGAGCCCTGACAGTTCTATGCAAAGTAGTAAATTTTAGCATGGGTTAAGGATATGACATATTGCCTCTGAAACACTTCCTCTTTTTTTTTAATATACAGTACATTTGCGGGTGTCATTTGTTTTCTTGAGCAATTTGAAAGGAAATGGGCCATGGTGAGCTTTGCAGCTTCTAAGACAGACTACTGAATATATCTGTTCATGTTTGATAAAGAGACTGCACTGTCCTTTCTGGAGTCCAGAGAGGAGTATTTTATATTGGCATTATTATGACTTATCTTGGACAAACCAGGCATGTCAAGGTAGAAAATATATTCACTTTTTCAGTTAATACCTTCCCCCTTCCAGAAGAAAAATAAAATAAAATGATTGGTCAGCTCTTCTTTCTTCCTACAGAATAATGTTGTATGTGCTTTTTGGGAAGGCTCTGTCATATTTGTAAGACTTTTGTGCATTGTTTGTCAAAAGAAGACAAATTAATCTCCTTAATACATCATAGAGAGTTTCCCATTTTGATATCCATTTATGCTACTATCATTCTGCTAGTTTCTATTTCTCAGCTTCAGCTATGACAGCCATAGTGTGGAGTTAAAAGAGAAGGAGATCTAATTTTATATCCTTCCTTCGATGACAGCTAAATACACATTTGCTCCTTAAACTTGTCCATTCCTTCCCTCTCATTCATTTATTCATTCATTATAGCTCTATTAATCGTTCATCTATCTTATCATTTGTTTTGGTCAGAGAACCATCTAAACATTTAGATAACTATTTAAGTAAATAATTATAGTGTATAATATCAAAACCCCATACCTTTGCTTTCTTTAGGATATTACAGACCTGAGGAATTAACCCAGGTGCTCCATATATTGCTATTAAAGCAGGACTTCCAATTTCCTTGCAACTTCTTTTTATCTCTTTCCTAGATCATCTTTTAGCATTTCTCAAATGTTTTCAGCTCCCAAAGCTCTTTCTCTTCCAATTCTCTGTTATAAATAAACTGCAGCAAGATATGAAAGCCTGGGAATTTGCTTGTCTCTATGCCACAGTTTTGAACAAAACTATTAACATGTGTTTGTAGGTGTCTTGATTTCAGGCAACTGCCTGAATAAGTCCATAAAATTTTCTTGGAAATCTTTTTTTTTCCCCAGAATTCTTTTTCTATGATCTCCCTAGGGCTAAGAAAGAGTAGCCCAAACTTACATTTTCCTGCTTCTAGTCCAGTACTTTAACCACTAAATAAAATTTGTCTCAGCTGCAAGTTGCTTGAGATGATCCTCTTCTTGAGAGTGATTCCAATGCAACTAGAGAAAATGTTGCTCAACCAGTCCTTTCCCAACACCTTGAAAGATCTTCCCTGACCGTCAACAAGTTCATGAGGTCTTTTCAATTGCATATAAATTCAGAAACAGATCCCAACCGGTTCATTGGAAGTATTTGCTGCTTACATATAAATCACTGTAGCATATTATTCAACGGATGCCCTGCAAACTGCACAACAATATTGGTTAGAGTGCCTACAACATTCACCTAGCAGGCAATTTTTCTCTGTCATGGCACCTACCATATTACATAAACTTCTGCTGGGGAGTAGGTGAGCTTCCAATTGTGAAGGTTTTTATCCCTTGATTTTCCTATCTGCTTTATCCATTAGCTGCCTTAATTATTCTTACTTGTTAATTAACTGCTACGTTTTAGTGTGCTAATGATTTACCATCTTTATTATTTTCTTTTAAAAAAAACTTATTGCGCTTCTCAGCAGTTTCTATAAAACTGGTGCTTGGTAATGAAAAGTGGTATATAAATACTGCAAATGAATAAATAAATGAAAGGACCTCTCATTGTGACTAATATCATGGGTGATAAGAGGCTTATGTTTGTGCAGCCTGATAGCCTTTAATGCTTTCAATGTTTCACCAGCTTTGTATGTCTGCCAGCGTTTTATAGAGAGAGCAAGAGAACAAGAACAAGAGAGAGAGAGAGATACACACACTGAGGGAGAGAGAGGGGGTGAGAGGGAGGGAGGGAGAGGAGAATGACATTAAAATTTGGATTTATTTTTTTTTAAAGATACAGATGGCTAAGAAATTTTGGCGTTTGCTATAGTCAAATCACCAGACTTAGCCCTTGCATTTCTAAATTAAAAGGGCTTGATCCAGCTGCATTCCGCTAAGTTTTTATATCATTATTTTGTTCTGCTTGCCAATTTGCACATAAATAAATATGTTAAAGTGTCCAGTCTCATGTTTTATGCAAAGAAAACTATTTCCCACACTTCTGAAAATAATAGTAAAACAAACTTAACTTTATTCTATTCAAGGGTTTCTGCAAATTGTATTTTTTAATCTTTCTTGTCATGACAATTTCTGTTTAGCACTGCACTTTGGAGTATCTCATGAGACACAGTGCACTGCAGTATATACATGTCTTTGCTTAAGTGTAAATTGAATGATAAGCAAAGTAAGTATGCATAAATACATCAATTTGACCCAGCTTCTGTTGCTCATGCAATTTTGTTCATTAATTGAATAACATCAAGAGAGTGTCCCAATTAATGAAGAGTTTGAACCACAAAACAAGCATAAAACAAGAACATCGGTTTTATTCTTGCATCATGGACAATCTTGAACTACGCCGCCTACGGTTGGACTTAAGCGTAGTACATAAAATTATCTTCTACAATGTCCTACCAATCAATGACTACTTCAGCTTTAACAGCAACAATACAAGAGCACACAATAGATACAAACTCAATGTTAACTGCTTCAAACTTGATTGCAGAAAGTACGACTTCAGTAACAGAATGGTCAATGCCTGGAATGCACTACCTGACTCTGTAGTTACATCCTCAAACCGCCACTCCTTTAACCTCAAACTATCCATTATTGACCTCACCCCATTCCTAAGAGGTCTGTAAGGGGCATGCATAAGTGCACCATCATGCCGCCCATCTCTGTCCTATTGTCCCCATTTAATCATATCTATTTTCTGTATTCTTACTCATGTTTATACTTATACCTATTATTTTGTAAGCGATTGATAAATCAAATAAATAAATAAAAAAATTAAAATCTTCAGTTCTTGTCTTAAATGTTCTGAACCAAGAAAAGTTTCAGGAAGTGTCCATCCATGTTTGCTGAGTATTTAATGACTTATAACACACCCCAGGTCACCACAGAAACTATACATTCAAGATTTATGCCAGTCTTTCTCAGACATGGAGATTAAAATCATTCCAGTCTAAAAGTTGCATGAAACCAGCCCTTCAATCCAAAATCATCAGTCCAAGCTTATCTTTGTGGCTCAATTGAAGAATAATTCAAATAATAACAAAAAGAAAACAGACCACTATTTTCTGTTTGGACAATTGAGATTTTCAAACTGTCTTTTTGTAAGCAACAGGTCCAACTTCTCTTGCCACCAGGCTTGAAATTTTGGACCTAGACAACTAGAATTATGCCGCCTACAGTCTGACCTAAGCTTAGTACACAGAATTGTTTCCTACAATGTCCTACCTGTCAATGACTACTTCAGCTTCGACCACAATAATACACAGGCAAACAATAGATACAAACTCATAGTAAACCACTCCAAACTTGATTGCAGAAAATACAACTTCAGCAACAGAATGGTCAACGCTTCGAACTCACTACCTGACTCTGTTGTTAGATCTCAAAACCCCCAAAACTTAACCTTAAACTGTCTACTGTGAACCTCACTCCATTCCTAAGAGGTCTGTAAGGGAAGGGTGCATAAGCGCACCAGAATGCCTACAGTCCCTGTCCTACTATTCCCATTTATTTGTACTCATTTATTATGTATATACTTATACCTGTTTATACTTATATGTTTATTTGTTATGTTCATACTTATATTTGTTTTCTGATACATGCTTGACAAACTAAATAAATAAATATAAAGGAGGAAACATTAGAAGCCTTGTAAACCTAGCATTTCAGGAGACAGATAAAACTCAACCTGATTAAATTACCTCTTATACCTCACCCTGATTAAATTATCTCTTATACCTCACCATCACTGTGTAAAGTGAAATAACTCTGCACTAGATCATTAATAAATATACCTAATATTCATTTCTCCTTCTATTTTCTCAACAACTCTGTGAGATAAATTGGGTAGAGAGAGAAAGTGACTGCTCCAGAAACACCCAGATGGCTTTCATGCCTAAGGCAGGATTAGAATTCATACTCTCTTGGTTTCTAGCCTGGTGCCTTCAACACAACATCAAACAGGTTCTAGATGTCAGAAGGGGCCATAGATTTCTGTGTTTAAGGAACATTTGCAACATGACCCTGCCTAAAGAGAGGTTTTGTTTACGGAGTTACAGACAAGTTCTAAAGCATTTTTACCCGATAAAATTCAAATTCATTAAAGTAATTATAGGCTAAACACAGGTTTACTCAGGTTTAAAATCTGAGCAATATTTGTAAGTAAGCTTACGTTCATGCCGAAGAATCCTAATCTAAAACACAATATTTTGTTGCAAGTATCTTCAAGAAAGAATGACTGATAAGGGGCCTTCTGACATGTTTTCTTATGATAGATCAAGATTCTCTTTGAGATGTGATACCAACAAATTATTCACTTCATTATATTTCAGTACTTGGGTGTACATATGCCAAAAAACAAAGAAAACATCTTTGTTTCATCCTGTTTTTGCCAGGATGAATGTTCATCTTATTTTATCATTAAGATCAGTCTTAATGATTAGTCTATTAACTTCAAATAAATGAAAAATAATGGGTTTTTTAAAACAGAATGAAAAACATCCTTGATATCTAGCAGTTTAATAAATACCGGTGCCACATATTGTTTATTAATTCTTTTGATTAAATAAGAATAAGTTTTCATTGACATGAATCATATATTGGAAGAAGGAAAGATGGAAGGAAGAAGGGAAAGAAGGAAGGAAGTCTTTTGAGGCATTAAAATGCTTATTTATAGATGTAAATTATGTTGCAGCAAACAAGGGTCTATAGTGATGATGGACATGGCCAGGCAAAGAATATAAGATAGTGTCTGTATACTGTGTTTTAAAAAAGTTCTCACAAAGTTGGGGTATCATAATCTCCTCCTCCCATTAAGTGGTAAATCTTTATTTACGCGTCTAATTACTCTGAAAAAGACACTTAGAAGCCCATTAACAAGACCCTAATTGCCATATAGACAGTCCCCCAAAGGCCCATTAGACTCTGTCTCTTCCTTTTTCCCTCCCATCCTCTCACCGGTAACCATTTGATTTATCTCTGCCAAGCCTTTGTTCCTCCTCCTGAGAATTCTGAAATGGACTCTTTCTTCTGAGCAAATTTCTTCTGGCAACTCCATCAATTCCACCATCTCTTTGCTTTCTCAGGGAGGAAAGGATTCTAAAGTGCCCTACAGTCACTCATATTAATTCCGCAGAGAGGTGGCAACCTGAACCAGCATGATAGGGACAAAGCCTGAGTGACATCATTCTTGTTTCAGCTAAATCAGCTTCCTGGGGGAATGATTGCTGGGAACTAGAAGACCACTGGGGCTAATCTCTAACGGTTGACCTAAGGCTTCCATCCCTCACAGTGTATATAATAAATCAACGGCCTTTTTATGGAAAAAAAATAAAGCAATTACCCTGCAAATCCAACACTTAATTGTACTCCAAAACCTCTGGGACAAACAGTATGGGATAAATCCATGTCAACATTTAAAATAACAAAAGAGGGAAATCAAGATATTAATAGCATCTAAAATACCTAATGATGTGAAAAGGATCTAAGACACAAGTGAATTGTGGCTCGCAAAAGCCTTTGTAATAAAATCTGGGAGACTAAAAACAGTCTCACCAGATTTCTTCTATTTATTGCTGTCTCAGGTGGATCATATACTAGCATTCAGAGTTCAGAAAACTAAGAGAGCACAGGAATATGGAACAATAAAATATGGCATGTAGTTCAAATCATGGTCCCTTAAAAATGTCTGTTTTAAATTATGGTTGGTCACACAGCCACCAGAGGTTCAGACCAGATTGGACATTTTAATCTACCTATTGAGTACTTCCCAAGGACATGGAATAGGCAGATGTTCATGGTCTTAGAACTTATCATCTCAGGATGTAAGCTTTTCCAAGGAAAGCTGCCTTTGCAATTGACTGGTGGGGATTTCGACAATGCTGATGATGCTACAGTAGTTTTGGGATTGCACCTAAATTGTTACTCTTGGTACTATCTTTGCTTAGTTTGTTGTTCTACTTCTAATTGAAGATCTTGTAATTTTCTCCAATGTTTTTCTATTTTATTTTTCTGTCTCCAAGTACTGCAAAGTCCACTATCCAGACATTATTATTATTATTCATTGCACAATCAGCCAGATGTTCAGACATCTGGGTTTGGCATTTTTGTCTACCTATAAAGTCCTTACCAAGAACGTGGGATAGGCAAATCTGGATGTTTGATGGTGTTACAGATATCGTCGCAGGATGGAAGCTGTTCCAAGTAAAACTGCCTTCTCCAATTGACTGATGGCAACTTTATCAATGCTTATGGTGTTTAAGTGGTGCTCCAGTTGTTTTGTGATTATTATTATCATTATCATCATCATTGTTATTATCATTATTCAATAATGAGAAATTATTACTGGCACTTCATTAGATAGTATCAGTCTTTATGCACATTAAAGATAAAAGATTACTGGACTTGGGAGGTCATGAATTCAGATTTGGATGGAACCGTTACCTATGGTATGATAAAGTTAAAATAAACATTGATGTGATGACCTGGGGCGTGGAACAAAGGCAACACAGTCATATAAGTAATAAGAGTCCCTTTATTATCTCCAACTTTGCTCCCAATGTCCAGATTACTTTTGGGCTGGAGAAAAACTCTCCCAGGAACAGCCTTTGACTGTAGAAAATTCAGTCCAGAACAAGGTACACACAAACTGTAACTTAAAATCCAAACAAACCAAGCTGAAGTAATTAGTTTGGCAGGGCAGGAGCAGGAATTTCAAACTTGAAATCATGGCAAAATTCACACAGTTGGGAAGACACCAGGAACACAGATAAGCCACGACAAATCAAAATAAAGTCATATTTGCTCCCAACAGCTTGCTGCCACAGCTCGTCTTTTTTATACGCTGTGTTCCCAGCTGCAGCTAATGAAGGGAATCAGGGCCCTTTCCTCCCCCGTAAGCCATGCATCTCATGTTGCTTTTATTATAGTAAAATAATACCTTTCAACTTGGTTGACCCTACCCTCAAATCTAAGGAGGAGCTAGAATTTGTCATTGGTATACATATCTACATTTGAAAGGAAGATTTAAAGTAAACAAAAACAATTATGGGTTTAACCCATAAATCCATTCCTACTCCCATTCCTATTACGTCTTCAAAGAAAAAAACAAGTCCAGTTACTTCCTGAAAAAATACCTTTGGGACAACCATGACCTGGATGACTGAGAATCTTTACAGACTTTCAGTGTACCATTAACTATTGGGACCACCAAAGCCAATTTATGCTATATTCTTTCAAGTTTGATTTTCAGGTCTTGATGTTTCGTAATCTCCTCCAATTGTTTGCCTTCTATTTTACTACAATATCTCCCTGGTATTGCCCCATCAATTATCCATACTTTCTTCTTTTTGTGCTACATTTAACTGGTGTGTTATGAGCCAAGACTTTATCAGTTTGTATTCTGAAATCCCACAATATTTTAACCTGCACATTTTCAACTAGTTCTTCAACTAGTTGTGTTCCCACTATTTTTTCATTGCTGGCACAAGATAATTTTTACAGATGTTCCAGCGAATCATTTTGGCAATGGTGTTACGTTGTTTGTAATCAATATGTGCAATTGTACTGTTTCTTCTGCTTCTTTGCACAAATTATTATTTTAATATATTAATTATTATTATTATTATCTAACAGGAGCAATCCATAGATACACAGAATGAAAGAGAAATGATGCTTAGTCCTGCCAAGAGAAATTTACTTGTCCCAAAAAGCAATTTGCAATAATTGTAGCTTCAAATCTCTTGACAAGCTGAGCCTTGAGTAGCTGAGCCTTATAATTGCAATTCACAGATAAAAATGAACATTCCAACTTCATCCTTCTGGCCAATTTTATACAACTTATTCCCCAGCAGCCTGCTCAACTTTTCAACATATGTGTGCATTCCACAGAATATGGGAAGTTCCAAAAGAATTGTACCAAATCTCCTTCATGGAAGAATGTCTAAAGAGATTCTCAGTCATCCAGGTCATGGTTGTCCCAAAGATGCTTTTTCAGAAAGGCAACTAGACTTCCTCAAAAATGTTTTGCTTCTCATCCAAGAAGCTTCTTCAGTTCAGTTAGAACTGAATAACTTTGTGGATGAGAGAAGTGAAATATATTCAAGGAAAAACAAAGTCCAATTGCTTTTTGAAAAAAAGCACCTTTGGGACCATGGAAGAACTTCATAGATTCAACGGGCTTTTCAATTCACTCCCATTAGACCATGTTGATGCCTAATAATCTCCTGTGTTTTATTTCTATTCTCATGCTGCCTTCAAATGCACCAATTAATTTATTCCAGATAAAGCCACGGCACTGACTGCAATTAAAGATTTCTCAAATGGAAAAACCATTTCCATATAGCAGTGCAAACATTGTGACTCTTACCCTTCAGATTGCAATTCTCAGAATTTAACAGTGAGTTTCATACAACCAATATCACGGCCTCCAATCTGCTGACATGTTCCTAGGAAATGTTCTCATTATAAACCGAAAATAGTGTGTGAGCTTTGTGCTGTCCATTGTTGAGTAGTGTTGATGGCAGACTAATTTAAGTCTGGCCAATAAAAAGCCACTGCCTCAAAGGTACTTGTAAATATTCCAGCACAATTTGTCTTTAAATATTCCAGTCTGTTTTCAACCCCAACTTGCTTTTCCTTGGGGAATTCTAAAATTGTAAAGATGACAACTAATGTACTCTGCCTGCCCCAATCTGCATTGTGGAAAGTTTTAGTTTTCCCCAAGGAAGCACATAGGGCATTTAAGGGCAAATTCTATTAAAAAACCTTTGGCATATTCCCAGTAGTTGAGAAGTTTGTACTGTTGTCATGTAAGCATTTGTAATAATGTTAAAATTCTGATCGATATGTCATACTTCACCTATGTTCATGTTTCTATATTTCTTGCTTATTGGAAAGAACTGTGGTCTTTCTAAAAGTAGATTTAGGTGAAAACAATGATTCAGAATTGATTTCTTCTCTCCTACCCCATAATGCTGTTCCTTTTAAATTTTGTTTTGTCTCTAGCTATTCACATGTAAAGAGTGCCTACATTATTTGATATAGGACATCTTTAAATCATTGGAGAAGCTGAAATAAAAACTTAACCTTTGTCTACTGTGCACTCGGCACTCCTTGCCTTCAATTATGAGCATATTGCTGGTCTTCAGCTCAGGTGATGCTAAAACATTGAGTTCAAGAGATGATAAGGTGCTGAGTCTGACCCACAAAGTTAAATTGAATTTGCTGATAAAGGGTTATTCTACCTTTCCATCTCACTGCCAGACACCTGAAAACAAGTGCTTTGTTATCCCTCGCTTAACCTTGATCAGTTGCCTTCTTGAGCTCTTTAAAAAAATTATATATGAAAAACGTAGAATAAGCCGATTACCAATTGTTTGCAACACTTATCAGCAAAGTACATAAGACAGAAACATTCCCAAGAATAGCAAGGGCAAAGAGCAAAGTCAGTGTTTTGAAATAATCAAACACTTAGTAATAAAAGGTTGAGAACTAGCAATACCCATGCACAGAAACTGCATTCTAAACAGACATTTTAAGATTTCCGCCTCTTACAGAAAACATCGCCTTTTTTTCAATAGTAAAGCAGAAAATCTTCAAAGTTAAAAAAAAAATCTTAATTTCAGAATGACCCAATAAATACATGTAGCAAGCTAGAATGACTGAATTATTCCATAAATTTACCTCCAGACAATGGCTTATTTGGTAATAATAATAATGGTGATGGTGATGATGATGGTGATGATGATGATGATGATGATGATGATAATGATAATGATAATGATGATGATAATGATAATAATGATGATAATGATAATAATGATGGTAATGATGATGACGATGATGACAACAACAACAACAATAACAACAACAGGAAGATGATCAAATGCCTACAAAGCCAGAATTGGAGAACTGAAAAACAGTAGACCACCTGCAAGAAGATCACACAGACACTTACAAACAATGACAGGAGCAACAATGGTGCCCTGAAAGATCTTCAAGACATCTCATTTTGCCTACAATCAGCAACTGATGGGACCATAAAATAGAGAAAGTAACAGAAAATACAGAAGTTAAAGTCCTCTGGGACTTTAGAATTCAAACAAACAAGCACCTGCCACATAACACTCTGGGATTAACATCTGTCAATATGAAAGATAATAAAGTCTGAATAGTGGACATGGCAGTACCTGGAGACAGCAGAAGGGAAGACAAAGAACTGGAGAAGATAACAAAATACAAAGACTTGCAAACAGAAAAAAAATGACTGTGGCAAAAGAAAGCAAATATAACTCCAATCGTCATAGGCACCTTGGGTGCAATCCCAAAACATCTGGAGCACCACTTGAACATCAGCAGCATTGACAAATTCACCATCAATCAATTGCCAAAGGCAACTTTACTTCCTGCGATGATACCTCTAACACCATAAAACATCAACAACTGCTTAGTTTTTGGGAAGGACTCAATAGATGCCAAAAAAAAAAAAATGCCAGGTTCAGTCTGAACAACTGTTTGACTGTGCAACAAACCATAATATTTCTTTTTTAAAACTAGACTTCCATTTTTGGGGAGTGGGTGAGTAGATGGGCATATTCGCTTGCTGTGATCCATGACAAATGATTGTTCTTGCGGTCTTAACTTCACATAGTTGAACTAAGTGAAAGGTAAAGGAGAACACTTGTTGGTTTGATTGCTAGTGTAAACCAGGATTCAAAAAGTGCTTTGACAGATTGCGGTCATAGAAAAGATGCAGTGATGGTTGTGGAATAATACCTAAAGCAGGGGTCCTCAAACTTGACAGTTTAAGACTTGGGGACTTCAACTCCCAGAATTCCTCCTTCAGTCATGTTAGCTCAGGAATTCTGGGAGTTGAAGTCCACAAGTCTTAAACTTGCCATGTTTGAAGACCCTTGATTGACCTAAAGTTTAAGTGTGCAAACTAGCATCTCTTCTAATATACCCAGTAATTTCCATGGAATATATTAAATAGGGTTCCAAGAAAAAGCTTCTGAAGTCTAGAAAATAACTAGAGTATCACAGAGTATGGGTCAAAGATTCCATGTTCTCCAAGAAGAATCTTGTGTTCAGTATCTTTTATTACATAAGGGTTCCAGAATGAAACATTCAGTTGCTAAATTTGCACTACTGGCACTTAAAAGAAAAGAAAAAAACTAGGGCAGAAAAGAAGGACTAGGGATGACAGGATAGCAGTGTTCCAATATTTGAGGGGCTGTCACAAAGAACAGGGGGTCAACTTATTTTCCAAAGCATCAGAAGGCTGGAAACTAATCAAGGGGAGAAACAACCTGGAATTAAGGAGAAACTTCCTAACAGTGAGAACCAGTAGAACAACTTGTCCTCAGAAGTTGTGAGTGCTCCATCAATGGAGGCTTTTAAGAAGAGACTGGGTAGCTGCTTGTCTGGAGGTACTGTAGATATTGAGCAGGAGGTTGGACTATAAGATGTCCCAGCTCCTTTTGAACTCTTATTCTGTTAAACATTTAATTAAATCCAGACAGGCAAAGGAAAGATAAATAATATAACATTACAGGCTTCCCACCCCCCCAGCGTTGGGATTCGAAAAATTTTACTACCGGATCTGTGGGCGTAGCTTGGTGGGCGTGGCATGATGGGCGCGGCAGGGAAAGGTTACTGCAAAATCCCATTCCCTCCCCACCCCACTAACCTGCTTTCCAGCTCTGCTCTCCAGTGCAGGGCAACCAAAGGAGACCCAGCTAATCAGCTCGGACTCAGGAGGCAGAGAATAGATGCGGGGGGGACCAGTCAGAGATGGTGTTTGCCAGTTCTCTGAACTATTCAAATTTTCCACTACCGGTTCTCCAGAACTGGTCAGAACCTGCTGAATACCACCTCTGGTTCCCCTCCTCCTCTTATGCTTCTCCTCTCATTCTAAATAATTGAAGATTCAAGCTATTAAATCAATTAGACAAAGTCTGCATTCACACACCTGGATTACAGATTAACATCACTTCTTTTCTACAATATTAGACTCTATTAAATTTTAACAAAAACCTGACTTGAGAAGTGGACTTAATGCTATATTATTCTGTGTGTGGTCCCAGCATTCATTCATATAATTAAATTTCTTACAATTTTTGATGTGAATTTTAGTTTTACTGGCTGGTCAAAGCCTGCAACAAAGACCAACTTACTTGTCCAATAATTTTGATAAAGTTGGTACCTACAGAATGTTTCACAAATTACTGCTGACCATAAGATAAAATCCTCTGGAAAAAAATATTTTATTGCTTTTATCTTTTCTGACAGTTAGTTCCCTGGGAATGACAATTGCTATTCTAACCCGGTTGGTCTACTTATCCTTTTTAGAAACTAAAATACCATATATACAATTCAGTTAGCAATGCTTTGAACCCCAGGGCAAAAGTATTCCCCACTCAACAGAATGGAAAAGACAATCCAGATGCATAATTTAGATCACTTTTAACTACTTCAGGAGACAAGATAACAAACATTTAACATAAATACTTATCATCAGTTCCTTCATGCAGCTGTAAGGAAATTGTCATCTCATCAAATGTCTCTCTTGTGTCAGTGTTCCAAGTAACAACCTCCAAAACAAGAAACTTCAAGACTGTCATTTCCTCAAAGTTCCATTTTATTAGAGATGTCATATTGGCACATCTGGGAAAACCTGAATCTGAGAGTTCTGGGTTTTCCCTACCCAAAAGAAAAACCAAAATCCATCCCCTGCATTCATCAGTCCATCTCATGGTCCAATCATGTCTTTGTCCCAACTGGAGACTACCTCAGACACTCCCCTCCAGATGCAATGAGAAATGACCTTGACTCTCCGAGAAAGGGATGTTGTTGTAGTCCACCGCTCCTTGAAATCCCCCCTCCCATATTCTCAGGCATTGAATGTGGCAGCCTAAGAAGCTCCAAGAGAAAAATGGCTTTCAAGGCTAACATCTTGTCCATATTATGAAATGGACTCAAATCTGTCTTCTCTTTCTGCCTGGTTCTTAAGGAGATCAGACCTTCTAATAAAACCAATCAGCTGCATGATTTCAATATAATTATTTTTTTTAATTTTTTTTTTGGGGGGGGGGGCGGCAAGATTATAAGCATAGGTGAAAATAGTTGAAGAAATATAGCTAGTCTTTGACTTAGAAATCATAGAATAACAGTGTTGGAAGGGACCCTGAAGGTCATCTAGTCCACCACCCCCCTGCTCGAGCAGGAGAATTACAGCCACAAGCCTAAAATTTCCATGGCTAAACAAGACAGTATTTTGTCACATCTGACAATCTTTCCTGCCAAAGTTATTAAGTGAATCACTGCAAGTTTTTAAGTTAGTAAGACAGTTAAGTGAATCTGATTTCCCCATTGACTTGTTGGAAGATTGCAAAAGATACCGGGACACTGAAACCGTCATAAATATGAGCCAGGTGCCAAGAATCCACATTTGGATCATGTGACGATGGAGATGCTGCAATGATCATAAAAGTAAAAATGGTCGTCCAACTCTTTTTTTCAGTGCCATTTTAACTTCAAATAGTCACTAAATGAAAGTTTGTAAGTTGAGGAATAGAATAGAATAGAATAGAATAGAATAGAATAGAATAGAATAGAATAGAATAGAATAGAATGTAGGGTAGGGTAGGGTAGAGTAGGGTAGTAGAATAGAATAGAAGCTGTAAGGGACCTTGAAGATCTTCTAGTCCAGCCCATGCTCAAGCAGAGACTCTATACCATTCCAGACAAGTGACTGACCAGTCTCTTCTTAAAAAACCTCCAGTGTTGGAGTGCCCACAATTTCTGGAGGCAAGCTCTTCCACTGGTTAATTGTCCTTACTGTTAGGAAGTTTCTCCTTAATTCCAGGTTGCTTCTCTCTTTGATCAGTTTAATTGTAGGGCTAATTTTCCCATCATCATTTGGGTGTGATGAACTGGGACAAACATTTCAAACTCTGAGAAGAGAGCAAAACAATTCATCATCTGGCATGGTAAGGACAGAAAAAAAGGCATCATAAGAATGTTAAAGATTTTCTGCCATGGCCATACAGTGTCCCTACCTCCTTTAGCATTCAACCTGAATAAGCCCACCCTTTCAATTTTTGCTTATTTCACCCCAGTTCTATTCTTCTTTGCTGAAAGATCAACGCAGCTAGCTCAAATTTTAAACAAAGATATTAAATTGCTCTGAAAAAAAATTCTCTGAAGAATTTTTTTCAGCCCACACTAAATGGCTAATGTCAACAAATGATCATTAAGAACATTTGTCTTTTGAAAACAGCAGGAATGAGCCGATACTCAGAAATCACATTTGTTTTATTTTCCAGTTTGGGAGAATAATATTTGGACCCTTCTGTCCATAAAAGGAAAAGTCATATCTAGATATAGCCTGACAGTTATTTCTTAAATATAATTAGTGGGCAAGTCTCAACCTTCTTGATTAATATCATAGAGGCATTGACAAAGAGAGTTTTGTCATTTTTTTCCTGAATTTAAAAGTTAACAAATAATATTTAGAAAGCTCCTATTGCACTCAAAGTATTTTTTTTTTAAAGAATGGATACAACATTCCAGTCAGGAAAATACTTAGAGGAAATGTTGAATTGAATTTTCCTTAAGAAGATGCTTATTCTTCCACTGAACATGGCAAGAATAGAATAGAACAGAATAGAATAGAATAGAATAGAATGGAATGGAATGGAATGGAATGGAATGGAATGGAGTGGAGTGGAGTGGAGTGGAATGGAAGATGGAAGGGACCTTGGAGGTCATCTAGCCAAGCCCCCAGCTCAAACAGGAGATCCCATATCATTTCAGACAAGTGACTGTCCAGTCTCTTCTTCAAAACCTCCAATGATGAAGCACCCGTAACTTCTAAAGGCAAGCCATTTCACTGGTTGATTGTCCTCACTGTTAGGAAGTTTCTCCTTAATTCCAGGTTGTTTCTCTCCTTGATTAGTTTCCATCCATTGTTTCTTGTCTTCCCTTCTGGTCCTTTGGAAAATAAATTGATCCCTTCTTCTCTGTGACAGCCTTTCAAATACTGGAAGATTTCTACCGGGTCCCTCCTAGCCCTTCTTTTTTCTAGACTGACCAGACCTAAATCCTGCAACAAGTGAAACAGATCCATTCCATTTTTGAACATACACTATCCTTTGGAAGAAATTTCATAAAATATTTCCTGTATTGCAATAGGGAAAAATAAATCTTCACCAGAGAGTGGAAGAAACACACAACCTGAACAGTCAGAATGAGGCAGCTTCACAGCTGGTTCATTTGTATTTTTTCGGTATATGTATTGGAGGATTTATAGACTCCACATGCCACCACTTTCACTTCACTTCCTAACATTTGACTCCATCTTTTTGCAAAGCGCAGAAGAGTTCATTTTGTAAATGTCTAGGAGGTAGGGTTTTTTCCCAGTCTTGGATGACTTTGAAAAGGTAGGGGAAAAATATCATAGAATCAATCATTAATCAGCATTTTCAAGGGGGGGAAATGTTCCTTATTTAATTTTTTTCTCATCTTCGCTAACATGTGGAAAATATATCCAGGAAGAATCCTTGGCTTTTGATTGGCTCTTTGTTTTCAAGTTTTCAATGCTAATCTTTAATTGTTTTCAATGCTAATCTTTAAATGACATGTGATCAAATATATTGTGTAACTAGGTTTAGCAACAGCAATAACACTCAGACTTATATACCGCTTTACAGTGCTTTACAGCCCTCTCAAAGTGGTTTACAGAGTCAACATATTGCCCCCAAGAATTTAGGTCCTCGTTTTACCTACCATGGAAGGATGGAAGGCTGAGTCAACTTTGAGCCTGGCGAGATCCAAACTGCCAAATTGCAGGCAGTCAGCAGAAGTCACCTACAGCACTGCATTCCAACCACTGCACCACCATGGCTCAGTTTAATTGAACATAATTAGTGTTTTGTTGCTCTGGTGAGAATGGAATGAGTGGAAAAATCTATGCCCTATTCGACTTTTGAGCCTTCCATGGAATCCTCAACTTCTTTTATGGTTCCTAAATGTTGTACTACCAGCATATAGAGATGGATTGCAAGATGGGCACATAGATTTAGTAAACAAATGAATATAATAAATTACTTATTAGAATTAGTTGCAAAGGCAGTGTCTGATCACTCCTCCATTGCAGTTTTCTTTTCTTTTTTAAAAGTTTTTATAATTTAATTCATAAACATTTTTGAATAGTGTTTTAGCAGAGTATACCATTTACAAGAAACAAAAACCATAGCTAGTACTATAATAAACCTTTAATTGATAACAATACTAATAGCATAACACATAAATTAATAGCACAAATAATACTATAATTCCCATATAGTAAAAAATCACCATTTTTTTTAAACAACAGATTTCTTTTTACATTTAGCTCATTCATATTCGTACTTATAGTGGTTGTAGTTATAAACCATCTCTATTTTTAATACATATATTCATCATTTTTCTTCTTCTAACTTCTACCTCTTGTCTTTAACCATATCAAATAGCATTCTGATTCTTCTTTCTCTTTTATTTTTAAGGTGAGTCTGTCCATTTCAGCACATTCTGAAATTTTCCAAACTACCCCTCCTCTGGTGGGATATTCTCATTTTTCCAATATTTTGAAAAGATAATCCTTGCTGTTGTCAATATATGTAAAACTAAATATGCAGTTCCTTTATCATAATTCTCTGGGATTATGTCCAACAAGTATACTTCTGGTTTCCAATTTTCTAATTACATATTTTAAAAAAAAATACTTTTTTTTTTATTTTGCTTTTCCTTTCGTAGTTTAAGAACACTTGCAAGGAGAACTGGTCTCATTCTGTCCTAGTAAAATTGGGTTGAAATTATAAGGTTTATGATCAATGAAAGCTTGGACCTTTTCCAAGGCTCAATAATTTCAAAGTGCAGGTGGCAAGAAGAACCTTTTCTGATACTGGAAGATAATGTTGAAAGGCCTCACTGCTATTACAATTATGTGATAGTTTCAAGCAGATGAAAACAGAATAGGTAAATAGTGTTCAATCTAATCTGGTCATATCTTTAGCAATTAAATGACTGGAGGATGACAGAATCTACCTGATTTTTGTGATACATGGACCTTCTTGGAATCATCCAGACTCTATTTATTCTACATAATGTGTTCTATGTTTTTTGTATCCTAAATTTGATGTGAAAGCAAGTTTCAGACTTCAGAACAACCCATATTCTAATAAAGCCTGGCAAAGATTCTTTTGTGTCTACAAAACCACATTAATCCTACAAACTCTTATCAAAGACTTGAAAATCTTTAAATGCTCTTTAGTACATTGTCAGAAGTGATAAGAGCTTGCATGAGGTCTTATTCTGGAATCTCATGGGTTATTTCTCTGAAGGTTACTGTTTTTTTCCCCCTTGCTTGTAAGGCAGACTTGATGATTTGCAAGCCAGACTTAGCTAGACATCCCAGATACAAACATATTGAATAAGAAGCATCAACTCAAGGTATCTATGTTGACAAGTATAATTTCTGATGGGTTACAAGAGGCTAATATGCATACCAAAATTGCCACAGGGAGGTGAAACAAGATCGTTTTGAGCATCTTAATCAAATTTTCCTGCTGTCTAATTTCTGAGGTTTTTCAGAAACTAATTTTCTTGAGATTTCTGTCTTTCCTAAGAAGGAAATGTTAAAACTCTAGAGAAAACTTTGCCAGACATGTTGACAATAAAAAAATTATAGTAGTGGGCTGGGGGAAAAGGCTGATCCAGAAATCTTTTAACCACAAATCACATCTTCTATTCTAGTTCATTAGATATTAGAGTTGAAACCTGTGTCAGAGAAAATTTGCATTGTTTAATTCAATTTACATTATGTTAGCTGAACATCACATACCACATCAACTGTTTCAACCAATCTCAACAACATAACCCTCAGTAGTCAGTCTGTTTGTAGTTTTATCACAAATGAGACCAAGGAATTATTAAATTATACATTTTGGAATTCATTCCTTTCTTTTAACCTTGAACCAAAGGTTATTTGAAAATGAAATATACTGTGTCTTAAAATGCATACATTTTAGGAATATCATTATTCTTCTACTAGTTATCCATACTGTAAAAGTTTAATCTATTAAAAACTAAAACAGTTATTTGAATTAAAATAAATTTTAATGATTTCACTTAAATCTCTTAGTACACTGTCTTGTCAGCTAACGGAATAACAATGAAAGATTTCACTAAAAAAAAAAAATCCTATTGGCATAGTTATGAATGTCCATACCTAAGCTAAAGAGTCAGTAATTGAAAGTTACTGCTTTTTACTTAAATTTATTTTAAAAGTAAATAATCACTATCAAAACATTTGAAGGGTTTTTTTCATGAATTTCTACTGTCGAAGATTACTCTCCTTTCTGTTTATCATTAATTTGTTTCTGCCAGAAAAAGGGGATAGCTTAGAATTCTGTGAAGAATAATGCAACAAATCAAATTCATTTGTTCATTCATTCATTCATAACATTTATATAGACACTTATAACAAACTATGGATGGCTTGTATCCAATTATTCATTAGATTCAGAGTGGTTGCCTAGGATAGGATAGGATAGGATAGGATAGGATAGGATAGGATGGGATGGGATGGGATGGGATGGGATGGGATGGGATAGGATAGGATAGGATAGGATAACTGCACTAACGTGCCTATCGTCCCTGTCATTGTATTTTTATTCTTTTATTTTTGTTCTTGTTTAAAAATCCTAATAAATAGAATAGAATAGAAAACCTTATTATTTCATTGCATACAGCTCTCAAAGGGTCACCACCTCCAATATACACTACATAAACATAACAAAATAAATACAAAATTATGTGCATTGTATACCCTCATATATTATATAACACAGAGAAAACCACAGTCTAATTTGGATGTATACATGTACATGGAGAGAAAAATGAATCTTGTGAGTTTACCAGACTAACGGCGTAGGGAACAAAGCGGTCACAGAATCAGGTAGAAATATCTGCTAGAAATACTTTAAAACATCCTCCCAGAGGAAAGTAACAGGAAGTAGGTGTGTGGGATCTCTAACAATGCTTTGAGCTCTGAGCACATAACGCTTATAAGAAGCATCCTGAACAATGGGTAGTGAGCTTCCTATAATCTTCTCGCCTGTCCTAACCACTCTCTGTGAGGTGAGGTGAGTGTGAGCAACTGGCTTCTTGTCCTAACATTACAATAATTATTATTTTTTTTTAAATCAAGAATTATCACAAGCAAAAAAAAATAGGAAGTCAACATTAATGGTGGTAGTGGGAGGGAGAAAGATAGAACAGAGACAACATCAAGTAAGGAATCACATAGAAAAACACCAAGTTGCCCTTGAGCTCTTCCCATCGTTGGAAGCAATTTGCTCAGGTCTTAGAAAAGCTTGCATTTTCTTAGCAAACATCGCAGAATCCTAAAAGCAATGCCTTAACATGTTTTCTTCGCCCCCAGGGACTTGACCAACTGTGATGACAGTCAAATGAAGCTACAGAAGTACAAGTAAACGTTTTCAAAACATTGAAAAAATGTTTTGTTTGATTAAGGAATGTCTGTGATGGGCTTTTCACTTTAGAAAAAAAGCAGTAGAAAGCAACAAACCAAAAATGCAATGTTAAGGCAAGCAAGAAAGGAAAGGAAGGAAGGAGAGAATAAGGGAGACAGGAGGCTTCATTGACATTATTATGCCCAGAGATTATAAAAAGAGCAATTATATAAAGAATCAAAGACAAGTTTATAAATGTATATGAAGTTGCAGTACAAAGAGTAAGTAAATACTTAATTCCTTCCTTTCTTTTCTTTGAACAACTAAGGGATACTCATCGTATTCATTTCAGGCCAAGTCTGCATCAATAAACAAGCACATAAAACAATAAAATTGTTTGCAAATGTATATACTTGTTAAATTTTGATTACCATGGAAATGAGAAAGGCACAAACACTTCACTCTTGCTTTTCTGGCTATTTTTTAACTTAGATAGTAATTGCTTAACAATCCGTTATGATGGAGCCTCTAAAACATTATTTACAACTCATTTCCAGAGTACTGAAGGTTGCATATACCCCCGTAGTCACATGACAAGATTTTGAGGGCTTCACAACTGGTTCTCCCTTATGGCCATCTGCAGTTTCTGCAGTCATGTGACCACCATTTTATGATTATTTTTGCTGGTTTCTCAACATGGATTTCCCTAAAACCTGTGGCATTCACTTAATGATTACTCCCCAAAAAAGACCTAAAATTAAATCTGTCATGTAGAGGCCTCAGCTTACAACTGTCACGACTTACAACTTTGTGAATTGGGTGGCTATGTCTATCAAGTCAATAACTAAATAAGGGCTATTTTTTTTTAATGTGGAAGCAACTCTTGGTGAGTGTGTCATCATCTTAACATTCTCAGAAACCTAAGTAAGAAATTTAGATTGGAGTCTTTTAACACTTGTTCAGAGGTATGCCTTATCAATCACTAAAATCTAGGCCATGTGATTTCAGTGTTAGTTGGCTTTCATAAAATGTCTTGATCAATCTTCATTAACTTTAATGATTCCAGGCATTTAGGCCTTCCTTCCTTTGACCATCAATTTTACTAGCTGTAGGAGACTCAAGAGCTCAGCAGCTAAAGACGCGGAGCTTGTTAGATGGAAAGCTGACGGCCCAGATTTGAGATCCGAGCGCTGCACCATGGAGCGAGCTCCCGTTACTTGCCTCAGCTCTTGCCAATCCACCAGTTTGAAAGTATGCAAATGTGAGTAGATAAATAGGCACCACTTGGTGGGAATGTAGCAGCGTTCCATGTGCCTCGGCCTATAGTCACATTGGCCACATGACCATGAAAGTGTCTTCAGACAATAGTGGCTTTTTCGACTAAGAAACAGACCTTTTACTACTATCTTTACCTTACTAGCTGTATGTGTTACAACTTGTCACCTATCTGGAGAAACCCATCAAGTTCATTTTCCAGGGCAAAAGCACACCATAACACCTACAACTGGGGCAAGCAGAATTAAAAATTGTCAAATTCTGGGATGTCAAACTCGATTTCATTGAGGGCTGCATCAGGGTTGTGTTTGACCTTGAGGAGGGCAGGGGGCGTGGTCAGGTGGGTGGGGTCAGCATGACATCATTCACATCGGGGAGTGCCTGTAGTGGCACAAGTGCTGTGCTGGAAACAACAGGATCCTGAGCTCTGTTTTCAGATGCAATCGCAATGGCATCCTGTAACCATCTGTCAGGGAAAACAGAGCTCAGGGGTGCATACACAGCTCTCATGAGCACCATTTTCAGCTGCAATGGCCTCCTGCAAACCTCTGCCAGTAAAAACAGAGCTTGGGAAGACCACATGCAGCTCTCACAAGCTCTGTTTTTGCTGGCAGAGGCACCACGGGCCAGCTGTTTCCAGGGTGGCCCCATGGGCCAAATCTGGCCTGCAAGTTTGACACCCCTGGTCTATACTATCTTAATGAGCAACCACAGCAATCCAATCAGGTACCATTAAGAAAGCAACCGTAAATGGAATGGGTCTTTAGTTTAAAACAGTGGAGTAGTCTCTTGTATTCATAACACGAAAGCAAACACACTTTGAAAATGTAGGTTGAGGCTCTATTTCTGGAAACAGCAGGAGAAACATCACAATAGATTTAAAAACCAGAAGAAAACAAATGCAGCGAACAGGTCCAACACGTATTGTTGAGAACCCTGGCAAGTTAGGTCAAAATTCCTGGCTGAGTTGTGTTTGCAGAGTTGGTAATTTCAGTCAGAAATTAAATTTGACCTGAACCACCTATCAAGCTGCCAACTTCATTCACCTAAATTAAATGTAACTTGTGGCGCCTGAACAATGAACATCAGCAAATTAGTTATTAGGTATTTTTACGCAGCAACTAAAGCATGTTTGGAAATCTCTAGAGGCAATTCTTACGTGGAAAGTCACAAAGGACATCACATAAAAATGAATACAGGCAGTGACATTGATGACAGTTCTCGACAAGGCCCAAAAACTTCAACTACTTTTTTTTTTTTTTACCTTGGTAAAGAGAGCAATTAATCTCTTTTCCCAAGGGAGTCACTAAAAGAAGAAAAAAGGAATACAGAATTCCCTCTTGGGGGGGGGGGGGGAGAGGGAAGAGGGAACAAAATAACTGCAGTGTGCATTAAATATGCAAAAGGCCATTAGGTGTGATTAAAGATTAATTCTTTGTCAAAAGACAGGCCCCGGGATCATTAAAGGTCATGACTTCAGCCTTAATCGTTTGGCTTATTGTTTTTATTTAATTAGCTCAGCTTAATGACTCTTCGGTTATTGATGTGGGGTCACTAGAATATTAACCAGGAGCCTCACTGCCTAAAGCCTCACTATCAACATTGAGGACACAATAGAGAAGAGAATGTACATTTACAAGATGGAAACCTTTACCGAGGGAAGGATGGCTCTGACAGTAGACTTCTGCCTGTGTCCCTCAGCTTCCCTGTTTCGGAGGCTCAATTCTTTAAGTATTACACATTTGTATGAAATCATTTGGAGATTTTTGATCTTAGTCATGGACAACCATGAACAAGTTCCCTGGATTTAGAGTGAGTTTGATCAAATTGGTTAAGCAAATATGAAGATGAAACCAGCCTCCATTAAAAAAAAGTTTATAGGGAGTAGTCCAGACGTAGAGCTGGAGGTACATTCAAAAGATTTCTTCTTCTCTTCTTCTTCTTCTTCTTCTCTTCTTCTTCTTCTTCTTCTTCTTCTTCTTCTTCTTCTTCTTCTTCTTCTCTTCTTCTTCTTCTTCTTCTTCTTCTTCTTCTTCTTCTTCTTCTTCTTCTTCTTCTTCTTCTCCTTCTCCTTCTCCTTCTCCTTCTCCTTCTTCTTTTTCCATATCCACCATCAGACATTGGTGATCATGTTGGTGATCCTATTTATATCAACAGCCACATGAAAAGTGCCGTTGAGTTTTATCCAAACCAGTCCCTTAGATTTTGAAGCCATGATGTTCTTCGTTTGCCTGGACCTCATTTGCCTACAAAAGATGACTCAGTTTTTTTCTTTTGTACCATTTTCATAAAATGTATGGTTTTCTATCAAAATCAATCCTGGAGAGGGAACAGGAGTGTGATTGTACAGGGGTATCTTTAGGAATGTGTTGTAGGAGAAGACTCCAAACTCTATTTCATGGCTTCTATTTATCTAAAGAAATTGGATGACTGGTAATTGTTTTATAACAGAATAACAGAATTGGAAGTGACCTTGGAGATCTTCTAGTCCAGCCCCATGCTTAAGCAGGAGACCCTATACCATTCCAGACAAGTGACTGTCCAATCTCTTCTTAAAAACTTCCAGTGTTGGAGCATTCACAACTTCTGGAGGCGACTTGTTCCACTGATCAATTGTTTTCACAGTTAGGAAATTTCTCCTTAGTTCTAAGTTGCTTCTCTCCTTAATTAGTTTCCAGCCATTGTTATTCTTGTCCTGCCTTCAGGTGCTTTGGAGAAGAGCTTGACTCCCTCCCTACCTTATGTATGTGTCTCTCCTACATTGGTTCTCCGAAAGTATTTATCTGGGACAAGCCCTTCCTATTCCTGCCAGCAGAGAAAGGCTGTTTCACATCCTGTCAGTCAAAGAACTTTAACTATCAGGATCCAGAAGAATAGCCTTCTCTGCTGCAGCACCTACCCTTTTGAAATCTAATTCTCTTAAGGTAAGATCTGTCCCACTCTTCCATGAGTACCCGAAGTCCTGGTTTTGCCCTTTGGCCTGGCAACTCAAAGGGAGAGGTCTACTCTGGAGGTAGCTGCTAGATTGATGGCAGACTCCACTTCCCTCCTACTTGTTCTCTGCTCTCATAAGGATACATTGATTCTCATTGGGCTCCTTTGTCATTGTTTATTTTATGGTGCTATTATTTTATTTCTGTTCTGTTTGCAAGCCTTTCACATATATTATTCTTTCTATTACCGTAAACCACCTAGAGTAAACCCATGGTGAGATAGGCAGCAAACAAATTAAAGAAAGATAGAATTAAAGAAAAACAAAGAAAGAAAGAAAGAAAGAAAGAAAGAAAGAAAGAAAGAAAGAAAGAAAGAAAGAAAGAAAGAAAGAAAGAAAGAAAGAAAGAAGAAAAGAAAGAAAGAAAAAAGAGAGGAGGAGGAGGAAAGGAAGGAGAGGGAGAAAGACAGAGAAAGAAAGAAAGAAAGAAAGAAAGAAAGAAAGAAAGAAAGAAAGAAAGAAAGAAAGAAAGAAAGAAAGAAAGAAAGAAAGAAAGAAAGAAAGAAAGAAAGAAAGAAAGAAAGAACCTGATCAGGCATAGCTCCTGAAGATGAGAAAGAGAGAGAGGAAATATTTGGACTCTCTCAAATGAAGAGGCATATTTCTAGGTATTTCAAACTGCCACTTTTCCAGGGTCAGATCAGGTTTGGAAAAGCAGAGTCCAGATTCTCAGAAAAAGCTTTCCATCCATGCAGAACCAGATTTTGAACAGTCTACTGAGGACGCCTTTCCTAATCTGCTTCTTAACCCATGAGAAAACATGTAGACAGGGAAAGAAATCAGACAGGACAATGTGCTACTAAGGATACGCTGGCAGCAACACACATGGGCAAAACACTTCTTTTGCAAACAGCTGACAGCGATAAGAACATACGCTTTTTTGTTTTTTCATGGTCCCTGTGGAAAAGAAGAAAATCTCCCTAGAACTAGTTTGCGCTTGAATCCTGAGTAAAACTGCAGTTTTCATTCTAAGAGCCTCCTGTCCTCCCCATCTCATTTTTATTTCATTTCTGGAAACCTTTGTCTCCCTTTAAAAACATTGATGGTGACAAGCAAGGATCACATGTCACTTCTTTTATTAAAATATAGATATATCCTGCTTGATGTATAATATATAAGCAATACATTATACAGCAGTTTTCCTCATATTGAAATTTCAGGATCAAAATACTGGTACCTGGGCTTTGTCAGGATTTCATGGCGTTTTTAACGTGGCTTTGAAATCTTGCTTATTATTGACAAAGTGGGGTAGCTCCCAAAAGCTATCAAACTGCATTCTCAAGTCATTATGGAGATTCTGGGACATCAGAATTTAAAGCATGATTAAACATTCATGAATGGAGAAACTTTTGAAGGAAACATACAACTCTGACAGCACAGATTGAAAAGGCTTACAGAAGTTTATGGTATCAAAGGGGTGAGTTGAATTCTTATATTAAATATGAGGAATGTTTACCAGGGAATTCCCCTCTCCTGTCCCATCGCTGGTACAAAAACGAAAATCCTGTAATAATACAGTAGATGAGATGTTTTAATTGACATTTTAACCCCATTATGGCCCAGAAACTTACATTTAAAAAGGTTGCATTTACTTTTGTATGTATTAGTCATTTAAATTACATGTTAGTTGTTCCACTGCATTGAATTAGTTAATTATATTGTGGCTTCATAAATCAATAGCTTACAGTGCCAGAAATCCAGAAAACACTTAAACCTTAGTCTTAGAGGTGATTCAGTGCAACACCCATCTTTTTATACTATTATCCATATATTACCATCCATTTATTATCATGCGCCTCAGTGGTGCAGTGGTTAGAGTGCAGTACCTCAGGCTACTTCTGCTGGCTGCTGACTGACTGCAATTTGGCAGTTCGAATCTCATCAGGCTCAAGGTTGACTCAGCCTTCCATCCTGAGCCTTCTGAGGTGGGTAAAATGAGGAGCCAGATTCTTGGGGGAATAGGCTGACTCTGTACACTGCTTAGAGAGGGCTGTAAAGCACTGTGAAGTGGTATATAAGTCTAAATGTTATTGCTATTATTATTATGACACAGTCGACCAGATGTTTAGACTGGTTTTGGCATTTTTATCCACCTATTTGAGTTGCTCCTAAGGACCTAGAATAGCAGATGTGGATGTTTAATAGTATTAAACACATCATAGGATGCTGTATCCTGTTCCAAGTAAAGATATCTTTTGCAATTGATAAATTGCAAAAAAAAAAAAAAATCAATGTGATGCTATTCAAGTGGTGCTCCTGGTGACCAAATTTTTTTTTTTCCAAAAGGCAACTGGACTTTTTGTGTTTTTCCTTGAACATCTTTCGTTCTGAAGAAGCTTCTTGGATGAGAAGCAAAACATCTTCAAGGAAAAACAGAGGAATTCCAGTTGCCTTCTGAAAAAACACCTTTGGGACAATCATGACCTGGATGACTGAGAATCTCCGTACACACGGTGCTCCAGATGTTTTAGGATTTTCCCCAAAGTGCTTATCTCTACTAGTGCTATCTTTGTTTTCTTTTGCCACAGTCATTCTACTTCTTTCTGCAGGTTCTTTGTGCATGTGAGAGAGAAAGAGAGAGAGAGGGAGAGGGAGAGAGAGAGAGAGAGAGATTCTCTCCAGTTTTTTCTCTTCTGTTCTGCTGTCTCCAGGTACTGCCACGACCGCTCTCCAGAATTTTTTGTCTTTCTTACCTGCAGTTGTTAGAAGTCTGGGATGTCACATGGCAGGTGCTTGTCTGTTCGAATTCTGAAGTCCCATTATTATTATTGAGTTTGTTTAGAAGAAATAAACGCCTGATTTGATATGCAGCTTCGCGTAATCTCTTTTTAGCTTTTCATGCTAATGTGCCTCTCTCTCTCTCTCTGTGTGTGTGTGTGTATGTGTGGTTTGACTCCTTAAACATTTCAGTTATTGGGGGGGGAAGCATCATTATACCCATGAATCTTAAGTTGTCTTTTTACAAAACTCATCCACTATTAATGTTCATTAATACCCCAATAATCCAACCCAATTAGCTTTTCACATCCTCTTGAGCACATACTGAAAATGGAACGTTTTGTCCTTGACTACTATATTTTGCAAGCTATGTCGCGGGGGGAGTGTATTAAATTCTAAAATTATCTTAAAACACCTGGTGCCAGGGTTTATCTCAGATTTACTGAAAGTTAAGCTCATTATTTTCTATAATTATCAGAGCTGAATCCAAATCATATCAGGTTATATATAAAAAAGGAGGCACAATGTGTAAATGGACTGCAAAGTTTGGGGGTCTACCATCTGTTGAAGAAGTGGTTTCAATGTTTTCACTTTTGGGTTTAAAGTAATGTTTAAGGTTTCCTAAAACTGTGGGAGAAATGAAACATAGCAAATGTAACTTCAGCATGTCTCTGTAAATTGATACTGTGAGTTGGTGCAGGTTAAAGCATCCAACCAACTTTGTCTCACCCAAGAAGATAAGCAATTCTGGATAAGCAATTCATTAATGCTAAAGTGGAGCAGTTTAAGAATATCACACTAGAAATACCTCCCTGGATTGAGAATAAAAACAACTCCCCAAAGCTGGCAGGGGAAAATAATTTATATATTGTTCCTAAAACATTGCACAAAAATGTCACTGTGATCTCCAAAGACTGTCCTTTTTTTTTTTAAGAACAAAATACGGTTAGACTTAAAGTTACTTTGACCGCATATTATATGAAACCAATATATTTACCCAAGTTTCATTGAATAAGCAGCATTAGGTTAGACCACATATTGCAGTAAGCTTTGACAGAACATTTAAAATTAAATAAACCACAGTGGTAAGATATAGGGGCACCTTTGCCAAACAGGATTGATGTAATAACAGATAGAATATTTTATAATAACCAATAAAAGTCACTAACATTTCTGGGTTCTAGAAACTATCCCACTAACAGGGCTTATCATATCTGAGGTGCAATTTTTTAAAATCTTTTAATGACCCCATAATCCCTCATATCGGGGTGGAGTTGGAGCAACTGAATAGAGCTGAGTGTTTACTGGCCGGATGCCCTTCCTGTTGCCAAGGCAGAGTTCACAGCTAATATTTACTAATTGTGCCCAAAGAGAAAAACATCTGCCACTACCTAGGATCAAACTCACAGCTTCCTTATTGTGAGGTTAAAGCTCCACCTCTAAGCCACTGCACTACTCACAATTGAGATGCAAACAGCCAGACAACATGGGCTGTTTCCATCTCTCTACTAATACCCAATCTGACCCAATGGTATCAGATTTTTGCAGCCTGGATACCATGGCTTTACTCAAATCTAAATCTTAGATTCACATTTTTCCTTAGCCTGAATTGGGTTTGTTCAATTCTGCCTTGAATTGATTTTTTTTCCCTTCTGAAATTTGCATTAAAAATCACTTGCTTCTGTCTACCTGTTTGTCTCTTTCTCTATATTTAGACATGATGACATATATACAGATTTTTGAAACTAATGTTTCATAATACAATTCAATTACATTTAGGTGATTCTCAATATGGTTATTTCTTTTCTACCATTGTAATCCTAGTTCTCTTACAGTTTTGTGTGTGCCCATCTGATAAATCCCAACACACTGGTCATGCTCCAAATGCCTCCAATAAGCCATATTGTGTGCCACCCAGAATCCCCTTTATATAAGTACCATATAAAAATGATAAATAAATACATAAGTAAATAATACCATGTATTGGGAACTTGCTTTCTCTACAACTTTACCTAATATCTGGCATAGTACACCTAAGGAACACCTATGGAAGCCTAGCTGTTCTGACCTAGGCTTCCTTAGAAAGCATAAAACACAATCTTAGTCCCAACAAAACCTATTTTATTTCCATGACTGAATTATGTTCATTCACAGCCTGCAAGGCTTCACAAACAGTCTTTCAGGGGAATGTTTATAAACATCCACCTTATTGCACTTGGAATGAGGCCAGAGAACTAATTGCCAAACACAGAGGAAGGCTAAACTTGACACAGAGTCAAACAGAACTTTTCAAAGCTTGAATCGACCAGATGAACTAATTGCTTCCTGCAAAAGCTCACATCCTGTTCGCTATGGGAGGGGCCAATCATCTCCGAGGTGTGGCCTTGCTCCTGAGTCGATCCTGCTTTCTCAATTGTTCTTGTCTTCTGGTAGCCCTGTGCAGGTGCAGGCTGGGAACTGGTTCCAGAAATTCCCCCACTTCACTGCTGTCTGAGTCTGAAGGCAGCTGATGACTGCTAGCCTGCCCTGGCCCCATCTCTGCCTCTGATGCAGAGCCCTCATCCTAGCCTTCTTCAGCCTTCAAGACTGGCCCAGGTTCCTCCCCAACCTCCTCACTACTGTCCAACTCTGCTGCTAGCCCCTCCAGCCACCAGCAGGCCTTAACACTAGGTCAATATGGGTTCTATCCCGATGACATTCAGGATTTTTGGTTTCCATCTCTACCAGCTAGGTTGTTCTCCAGGTCTGTGATATGTTAACTGTGCTGAATCCTTCCAGGTTGCTTTGTTGTTGTTGTTGTTTTCTATTCTGGATGACTATGAATTGTTTCTTTGTTTTAATCTGGAATGTTGCACAGAGTAGAGAGCTGGACACTCAATGGCTTCTATGAATCTTTCCACTTCTAAATTCTGTGGTTTTGTTAAAATATTCTCCCTCCCCCACTCTCCCTCTGAAGGTAAGAAAGTATATTTACATTTCAGAAAGTGAGAATTAAGTTCTACAGATGGCATAATGCTCACCCAATCCTCCTCCTTTTCCCATTTGTTGTGAAGTGGGAATAATCCATACCTATATATCTTTTCATTCACACCATTCCCTTTCAGTTGGCAACAATATGCAAAGTGTAGAAAAGAGTAAGAAATAGTAAGCTAAATAAATTAAAAGTGTGAGGTGAGAAACGAAAAGGAAACATAGTTAAATCTAGTTTGTGTCAAGCTCGTTCTATACCTATCCTTGTAAATCATCTATGTTGCCTCCGTATCCATATTATTTTACATTCATAGCTTTTTCTTCTTCGTGTTTCTTTCTTCCTAAAGTTCTTGTCACTTCCACCTGCGCTCAACCTCTCCAACTTTCCCTTCCTCTCAACCCATTTATTTTTTCCTTCATGTAGTTCTTTCACTATTGGATTACAAAGTAAGCCAGCAACAAGTATTTCACTTCAGATGCCTGTCCAGACATTAATAAAAACTACTTACATTGTCTTTATTTTTTTTTACTTTGCTTGAATGTGAAAGGGATATAGTAAGAAAGAGTGTGGGGTTTTCCCCCCACCTATATTTTTTTGGGGGGAAGGGAAAATATTGCAGACTGTTTGGGGAGTGCACTGGGGATGACCAATAGAAAATAATATTTCTAGCTTAGGGATGGACTGTGGGGTCCTTGTTGCTCTCTGAGCTTCGTTGTTTTCTTTCAGCTGTTTCATTACCCAATTAGGTAATGCACTGATGATGTTACTTAGTTGGGTAATGAAACATCTGAAAGGAAAAAAAAAAACAAGTTTGGAGAGCAACAAGGACCCCACTAGGATAATGGTTACAAAGAACAATATGATTAATTAAAAATAATAATTTTAATTATGATAAAAGTTACATATTACACTGATACCCTGGTCTTTCTTCAAAATAAATATGGGGATATTCTCCTAGCAAACTTGTCTGTTGATTAAGCTAGGACACTTTGGCAGGGAATTAAGTAAGCCAGCAAGTGGTAATTTCAATTCAGATATGCTATCCCAGTAGAATGTATTTTATTAATTCTACTGAATTTCTTTTATTCCGTGCAAGTGTATGCAACAGCCATCAGAAATTAGAAAAGTCAAGACAAGATTGATACCTGCCTGATTAAATATATATCTCTGCTTATGTCTTTCTGAGAGAATGAGAATGTTGGCAAAGCTATCAGGATTTAATTTGCCTATTACATGGAACAATTTCTTTAAATCTTCCCTAATAATAAATTGGATTCTTTGACAGCAAAGACAGGGTGAAAAACTCTCCATTATTAGACAGCCTATCTGACAATCAAACCCAAAACTGTTTGATTGCTTTATCATTAACTGAGCCCATGAGAGTCTTTATACACCCCATAATGAGAAGTAGACCTCATATGGAAGTAACTGCCAAGTTCTTAGCCAATTTTCAAACTACAACCTAATCTTCCATATACCTGCATAGGACTGAGCCAACTCCATTTAATTAATGTCCCCATTTAATCGTACCTATTTTCTGTATTCTTACTCATGTCTATACTTGTACCTATTATCTTGTAAGCGATTGACAAATCAAATAAATAAATAAATAAATAAAATAACTCGCTTTCTTTTTGTTGGTGTGAAGTTACAGTTCTCGCAATAATGTAATAATGAACATTTAGGCTGAAGAGAGGGAGAAGGAGGGAGAGGGGAAAAATAACACCAGCAAAAATAGATCCCCTTTAAAGTATCCACGTGTGAATTCATTATGCATGAGATTCAACAGACTGCTGTTTTGATGCAATTACTGAGCCCCTCAGGAGGTGCTGTACTGCAGACAAACCACGGCTGCAATCAGAACATGTGGTTTTTGTAAAGATTGCTAAAACCCTTCCCCAGTTTAGAACAGTCTTTGGGTAGGGGCACTGCACAACGAAACGGCACCTTCTTCTCTGAAGTCATCATAAGGCGTGGCATTTACTCTTGTTCCCCCCAGTGTTGTGTTTCAAATATTTTTTTTACCATCGGTTCGGTGGGCATGGCTTGGTGGGCGCACTTTGCACAGGCGCAGAGGTATTTTGAGTCGCTTCCTGCAATCCTGCACTCTCCCTGATGCTTCAGCAGCTGCCGTGTGGCACTTGTTGTGCCGCGCAAAGCAATTGCGCTTCAAAAGCAGGGAATAAAGATCAATATGGGAGCCTAGGTGGGTTGGTGGGCCCAACAGCAAAGCCTCTTAGAGAACCGGTTCAGTCTCCACTGCTCATCACTACTACCAGCTAGGTAGAATCGGACCAAACCAGTAGAATACCACCACTGATTCCCTCCGCCACCCAAAAAAGGCAGGCATAGTATTTCACACTGGATATTATTCTACAAAGGGAGACAGGGGTGTATTACAATCCTTCTCCAAGAATGGATCAGCTAATGAAATTTCAACCTTCAGGTCAAATATCATGGAGCTCCATCACATTAAGGAGATAAAGAGTATACTTACTGTAGCATGGGATTGGTAACAGAAGTGTTTTGAAGATAGATGATAGATGATAAGGAGACAGAAGATAAATAGATAGATAGATAGATAGATAGATAGATAGATAGATAGATAGATAGATAGATAGATAGATAGATAGATAGATAGGCAGGCAGGCAGGCAGGCAGGCAGGCAGGCAGGCAGGCAGGCAGGCAGGCAGGCAGGCAGGCAGGCAGGCAGGCAGGCAGGCAGGCAGGCAGACAACATAGAGATAACTCCAGATTTTAGTAAATATTTTTCCTCCAGAACAGAAAAAAAAGAGAAAAACTTATATTTGGATGAAATATTGATATTGAATTAATGGGTTGAAATATGAAATGGAAAATTATTTAAAGATGACTGAAATGAATAATGATATGTGATAATATATATGATTGGTGGAAATGAAAGTATGATTATATACAAGTGATCTGGAATCACATTGCTCATGAAAAGAGATGTGTAAAAATTAAAAAAAAAAACTTCTTGATAAAAAAAAGAGAGAAAAAGAACCAGATATTGTAGGGAGCAACCACTAATTATTTTTTATTGCTAAGGCCACCATCATGATTGCTACACAATCTGTCCCTCTGTCTCTGCCTCACTTAGCCAAGCTTGACAGATTTCTGGACGCTACTTCAGGCTGAGCATGGTTAGCACATGAGGCCACTAGGACATATCTACCACCAGGCTGATAGGAAAGGCTGGAAAGCTGAAAATGAATCACTTAGAATGAGGCAGTGGCAAGCCACATCTGTAATGTTGCCCAGGCGGAAGCCAAAACTGACTTGCCAGTTCAAATATTATATTGGTCTCCAGGAAAGACCTTGGCCAAAAGAACAGGGTCTCAGAAGGGACCCACTCTTGTCTCTTGGCCGGTAAAGAAATGTATTTTCAGACTTGGTAAATTATGTTAATGTAACCTTATGATAAAGTAGAGTTAGCTCATTTGGTTGTTTTTCCTGTCTGGTCTACCTTGCAAGGCTTGGCAGATTATTTACAATTTCTGACTCTTCCCATTTCTAGTCAGATTAGTTCCCAGTGTTCTTGCATGATAATCTAAACTAAAAAGCAACAATCATGTTTCAGTCGGATGAGATTGCATTCTTTTCTTACTGAACTAACTCTAATCAGGGGTGAATTTACAATCCATTAATTCCAACTTGAATTCTTCCAAAGATATTTTCCGGATTGATCAAGTCATCTTGTATTGCAGGGGTGTCAAATTCAAGGCCCGGAGGCGGGATATGGCCCCCAAGGAGCTTAGATTTGGCCTGCGGGGCCACCCTGGAAACAGTGAAGGACCAGCCTGTGGTGCCTGTGCCAGTGAAAATGTAGCTTGTGAGAGCTGCACATGACCCTCCCGAGTTCTGTTTTTGCTAGCACATGGTTCCTGGAGGCCATCCCAGTCCAAAACAGAGCTTGCAAGGGCTGTGTGTGACTCCCCTGAGCTCCATTTTCCCAGCAAAGGGTTGCAGGAGGCCATTACAGCTGAAAATGGAGCTTGGGGGCCCATTTTCACTGGCAGAGTGCTTGGCATACACACCCCGACATGAGTGATGTCATGCTGGCCCCAGAGGTCAAATACAACCCTGATGTGGCCCTCGATGAAATCGAGTTTGACATCCCTGTTCTATTGCATCCAACCAACATGATTTTATCTAATGAAACCTAGTTTCACCATTTATGTCATTGCTGGAGAAGTAATTTTATCACCTCCTAGATGGAGAAGCCCATATTGAGCAGAAACTGCCTCCTTGTGGAAGTCCACATGAATGGATTGTTAGTATTAAAAAAAAAAAAACTTCTTAGGGAAGATGGTTTTGTTGTGTCAGTCTAAATGCTTAGGAAGATTGTATCTCACAACCACAGATGGGAATACAGCTGAGATTCACATCATATAAAGATATGAGGGCATTCTCTTTCAGCACTTCTGAGCTACTTTTAACATCTCAGATAGTTGGAAGAATTTATCAACTGATAGCTTTTTCAAACTTCATTTTTTTTGTTTGTTTGCTTCCCCAGAAGGAATTTGGAAGAGACAGGTTAGAACATAAATCTACAAAAATGACTTAACAACCCACCAAAGGCATCTCTCTTCCCCTTAAACCATTTATTCATCCCTTCATCTATAATGTCTCCATTTTAGGTGAGGTTCTCATGCAACTGCATTGGATCATTGATTTTTTGGGTGGGGGTGAGTGGGGAAGGATTGGTCAAAACATGACCCTGAATGCCATTCAGTTGCCTCTGTTTCAGTTGCAAAAAAAATGGAAGATTATGTTATGGCCTGCCAGTGACCAGTGGAGCTGGTGGCAGACTCAGACAGTAAGGCGGTTGAGGAGGAAGATGGGCCAGTCCTGGAGTCTGGGGAAGGCTCTGATGAGTGTTCTGCATTGGAGGCAGAGATGGGGCCAGGGCCATCTGACAATTATCAGCTGCCTTTGGAGTCAGAGATCAATGGGGCAGAAGAACAGCTGGAGCCTGTTCCCGATGTGTGCATGCGCAGAGTTGCCAGGAGAAGGGAACAGTTAAGCAACAAATATCAACTCGGAAGTAAGGGCACAAGTGGACAGTGAATGGCCCCTCCCATAAAAAGGAGCAAAAGGGGAGTGGTGTTTGCAAGAGACAATTAGTTCAATTCATTAGAGTGAAGATCTGTTCCTGACTTCTTGCCAAGTAATTGTTGCTACAGCGTGGCATATGGAAGATATTGGCCTGGCAACTTTACAAGTTTGATAAGGTCTCTGGTTGTAATTCCTTGGAAGACTATTTGCCGGGACTTTGCTGGATGTGAATGGTAGGAATTCACATTAGTTTAATAAAAAGGTTTTTTTTGGGGGGGACGAGGAGTCTGCTTCATGATTTTGTGAAGCCTAGGTCAGAACAGATTATTTGGCTCATGTGTTTGTGCCTAGGCAACAGTGACATGCAAATCAACTTTAAAATATCATGGTACTAAGTAGGTTATTTATTACAAAGCATGGCGGAGAGTAATCATTTTGAATTGAAAATAGCTATTGTACCATATGCTGGAGGATTTGGAGGAGGGAACAGCTGGAAGACAATAATCACCATGTAAATAACCATATCTGTCATATTTCTGAAAGTTAAGGACAAGGACATTGGTGACAAGAACTGCTGGAATAAAAACAATTTGCTGCAAAACCGAACTAAGTGGAACAGGGAGAATAAAGGCAACTTTTTGCAACATTAAATTTGAAACAGCGAAGGATACAAGTGACTGGCAAGCTTATTTAAGGAAAATAACTGGTCTATTTGAGGAAAGACTGATTACCGGGACTTTCTTTCATATTTTATTTTATTTTTCTATCAAAAGAGCATTTTATTGAGGGTGTTGTTTAGTTCATTTGTTCCAGTGTTTCAGCAAACCCATTGCACAAAATGTCTAATGAAATATTAAACTAGGATGGGGAAAATAAACTTTCGAAAGGGAGAGCAGCATGTCTGACTCATAGTTAACCATAACATTTTAGCGAACCTTCCAAAGCTATGATGGTAAGAGCTGTTGTAAGTCGAGGACTAGCTATAATAACAGGAGTGTTATCCTGTTTTATGGTAATAAAAAAAAAAATTGGGGGCCACTGCACTTAGCCATATTTTCTGTTTAACCTGGGGGCGCACTGGTTAGAATGCAGTTGGCTACTTCTGCCAGCTGTTGGCTGCCAGCAATATGGCAGTTCGAGTCTCACCGGCTTATGATTGACTCAGCCTTCCATCCTTCTGAAGTTGGTAAAATGAGGACCCAGATTGTTGAGGGGCAATATGCTGACTCTATAAACTACTTGGAGAGTGCTGTAAAAGCACTGTGAAGAGGTATATAAGTCTAATTGGTATTGCTATTGCTATTCAGTGCTGAGCCCTAGAAGATACGAAGAAAGCATGGCTTTCTTTCCCATTGGGAATAGCACTTCGATTTACAGGTTGCTTGTTTTATTTATTTATTTTCCTGCCTCTAAAATTGGTGCAACAGATGCCTCCTGAATTGGCCTCCTGTTAAGTTTCTTGCACAGGGAGGAAATAGGAATGCAACGGGAAGTGTGGGGAGAGGGAAGAGAGGTTCTGCTTAATAGAGAGGTCTATTATGAAGACATCCATAGGTAAGGGGACAGAAGAACTAAGTGTCTTCCTACCTCAGGGTTGGATGTAGAGCTGCCTTCCATAGTCAAATTATCCTGGGAGTAAATCTCAGAGCCATCTCATGAGCACCTTCTCCTGTGGAGAACTGCACAGCACAGAATTCTGATAGGAACCACTTATTGTCTAATGCATGGGTGTCAAACTTGTCACTTCATGTTGCCATCATGTGACATATCATGATTTTTTTCCCCTTCATGGAGCTAGGGTGGATGTGGCTTATACATGACACATCTGGTCTGCGGGCTGCCAGTTTGACACCCCTGGCCTAATGCAAATGAAATCCTGACTCCATCACACCTTCTTAACCACATATATCAATAGCAATAGCCGTTAGACTTATATACTGCTTCACAGTGCTCTACGGCCCTCTCTAAGTGGTTTACAGAGTCAGCATATTACCCACCTTGGAAGGAAGGAAGGCTGAGTCAACTTTGAGCCTGGGATTCGAGCTGCCAAATTGCAGGCAGCCAGCAGACAGCAGAAGTAGCCTGCAGTACTGCACACTAACCACTGTGCAACCACGGCTCTTATCACTATGATAAAGCATACACCATATTGCATTGTTAGGGGGCACACAATACATTATAGGTGACCCACAATACATCATAGAGACACACAATATATTTTCACTTCATAGAGATCCAGTTTGGCATGATGGACACTAGACCAGGGGCCTCAACTCCTGGGCTGTGGCCCATTCCTGGGCCTATTTGGAATTGGGCCACATGATTGGCTGGCCAGAGCATGCAAAAGCAGCTGGCACTCACATGCATGCATGCCAACCTACTGCTTAGATGGTCTACCCCCACACCCTTGGCTGGGCCACTAAGCCACAAAGATTGGGGGCCACTGCACTAGGCCAGATAGTGGACACTATGATTTCTAGTCCTTCCTTAGGCATAAAGCCAGCTGGGTGAATTTGGGCCAGTCACTCTCAGACAAACCATTCCTGAAAATGTTGCCAAGAAAACTACAGGAACTTAGCCAGGCAGTCATTAGCATCAACCCTAACTTGAAGGCACACTCATACATATACAAACCTTTCCTTGAATCTGCTGTGCATAATAAGCTGAAGCTGCTTTAGATTATCTCAGTATTTGATGTAAGACTGCTACATATACAGCATCCCACTTTCCTAACAGGCAAAAAATATATATATTTCCAGAATCCAGCACATCTTTGCATTTTTTTTTTACTCTTAGAATTAAATTACTGGAATTTTACATGCACAATGTAATAGCTGGTGCATTTCATTATTCTATAAATTGAGCAGGATTTTCACATTGAACATAACCAAAATAAACTCAAAGTTCATTCTTCCTATCTTCTGGTAAATGGGTGGAATTTTAAGGTTTTAATGATATAGCAATGGCTAAATCTCTGGACTGGAGTTCAGAGAACTTCAGAACAAAGAGGGTGTGGATGAGAGTCTGGAATGTTAATTTAAGTAAAAAAAAAACAAGGCATCCTCCCCCCACCATGAAAAAACCCACTAATGCATCATTCTAGTAATATTAAAGCAATGGTGGTGCAGTAATTAGAGTGCAGTACTGAAGACTACTTCTGCTGACTGCCAGCTGTCTGCAATTTGGCAGTTCAAATCTTACCAGGCTCAAGGTTGACTCAGCCTTCTGTCCTTCTGAGGTGGGTAAAAGGAGGACCCAGATTGTTGGGGCAATATGCTGACTCTGTAAACCATTTAGAGAGGGCTGTAAAGCACTGTAAAGCAGTCTATATAAGTCTAAGTGCTATTGCTATTATCAAAAAAAATTCTTGGTCATTGTTCATCCAATTATCAAGAGTTCAGTTTAATTGGATGTTCATCCAATTATCAAGAGTTCAGCCATGGTGATGCAGTGGTTAGAATGAGTACTGCAGCTAATTCTGCTGCGTGCCAGCTGCCTGCAATTTGGCTGTTCAAATCTCACCAGGCTCAAGGTTGACTCAGCATCCTTCCATCCTTCCAAGATCAGTAAAATGAGAAGCCAGATTGTTGGTGGAAATATGCTGTAAAGCATTGTGAAGCAGTATATAAATCTAACAGTCTTATTGTTATTAATATCTTGCATTGCACATCTATGTGCTTGTCTTTGACACTAGATACTAATAAGGGGTTAGAACCACACCTCGGGGTAAATAAACTATCCGAACACATGAAATAAAAATCCCAATCAGTAGATTTCTTAAAAGAACCCAACTGAAGAATTGAAATGATCAGTTGCAGTCAAAAAGGAAACAAAAGACAATCTTTGCTAAGAAAATGTTAACCGCTGAACTACTTATCAGGAGCTTTAATATTCAGTGAAGCGTACAGTACATTGCCATTTTTAATCTGTAAATTAATATGATCTGTAACATTTCTATATATTTTTTTTTCACTTGCTTTATTTGCTGCTCTCATTTATCATCCATTCAAGGTATGGAAAAGCCAGGAAGAAATAAACTGGTCGACAAGATTAAAGGTCAGATTTAGCAATTAAATATAGACTGCTACATTTCTGGAGAAGGTTTTTTTAAGCGCTATACAGATAAATTAGGTCCACAGATCACCATTTTAGCCATGATTGGTCTTTTTGAACTCATTATATTATCAGTCTACTTATAGCAAATATTCAGTCACATGCCTTGGTCAAAGGGAACTTCTCTGTACATAAGGACTAAGACACCTAGATGATTTCTTGGATGTGGCTGAAAAATTGACAACTTCCTAAGGAATTTCATGATGCCTTCTAGAACTTTACCCTTGGAATTGCAATAAATAAGTCTTTAGCAAAGAAAACACTCATGGCTTTAGCAGTGCAAGATTCAAGGATGAGGTTTAAGTAAATCCAGGGTTTACGGTCATAATATCCTTTCCTTCCAACAGCCGACAGGGAGTGAAAGTGTGGCTCCAGAGGTTGTGTAGGAAGCTGGGAAAGGGCAGAGGCCAGCTGGACGGTCAGAGGAGGCCATTGGTTCAGGGGTGGGATTCAACAATCCCAACAACCGGTTCTCTGCCTGGTTGCTGGGTGGATGAGAGGGACCATGGTGGGCGTGGCCTACTGGAACTTCTGGGAGGGCCATTTTTTGCCTTCCACAGAGTCTGGAGGCTTCTGGGAGGGCAAAAACAGCCTCGCCCAGACTCTGAAGGCCTTCCAGAAGCTAGAAACAGGCCCATTTCTAGTCTTCTGGAACTTCCGGGAGGGCCGTTTTTCACCTCCCCCAGAGTCCGGAGGCTTCCCTTGGGCCTCTGGGAGGGTGAAAAGAGCCTTCGTTGGGCTCTGGAGCCTTCTGGAAGCAAAAACAGGCTCATTTTTTGACTTCTGGAACTTCCGGGAGGGACATTTTCCACCCTCCCATAACCTCCACGTGGACCCTGCACTTACCTGCATCCAAAACGGGCTGCATGGAGATTCCTGGGAGTGCCAGGCAGGGTGAGTGTGGCTATTCAATAGTTGAATAGTCAGTTCAACTATTGTGTCATGCCCCTGGTGGAAACTGACTCTGAAGGAGAGGAGGAACAGCCGACAGGAAGTGGAAATATGGCTCCGGAGGTTGTGGAGGAGGCTGTGGAAGGACAGAGGCCAGCTGGACACCCAGGCCCTCTCCATCTAGGGCATACAGGGAGGAGAGGATAAGGGAGAGACGTGGTCTACTCGGGAGGAGAGGGCCTTGATCCTCTTCATAGGCTGCAGCTGACAACTGAATAAGAGGACGGATATGCGTAAGGGCGAGTGCTGGAAACAAAGCATGGAAATATCTCTAGATTATTGTTCCTCTCTGAGTTTGGTGACCTTCCCAGTGTGTGTTCTGATATCTGTGGATGTCTTCCAGCCCTTATCTTGCCTGGTTTGTGTTGTTTTTTACTCTTTATAATTTAAATGGCATTTCCTCCTTCTTGTAACTGCTTGTGTGGGAGTTTTTTGTCTCCAGTCAAGGATATTTGGAGCTTGGAAGCAAAGTGAAGGAATTAAAGGGGGTTCACCTGTTTTTCGTGACTGTGTTTATTTTGTATCGCACCCTGGGTCATCACATACTGGTTCTGCAAACCACATATAAATTTAATATCTGGTTCAGCTGAATTGGCTCGAACAGGCTGAATCCCACCCCTGCATTGGATATTCAGAGCACCTTTCCAACATTTTGAAAACTGGCTTCTCTGCCTCTGCCTCTACATCCAATCTTTCTAGCTTCAGTTCCCACAATAACAGTCATGTTGACTCTTAATTTTGAGCCATTGGTTGGCTGCAGATATTTAAGTTCCCCTCAGGCATTTCAGAAAGACACATTGCTGCCTGAATATATATATAATGGCAAGAGTTCTTGATAAACATAGAGCTCCTTGGAATCTTCATCCAATGACATTAATAATCTGGGATAACAGATACCCTGTATATGAAATGAAATGTGAAATTAGCTGGAGCAACTGTTCCGATGCTACTTTTAGTAGCCACAATGAGTAACAAATGAGTAACAAAAATAGACATCGGCTTATTAGCTAAAAAGGGAAATTGTGGAGACATAACTCTTACCTATTGTCAGAGAATGGAATTCCATCTGGCTCTGCCATAAATTCCTATTTTTGCTAATTTAAACATTGCATTGTTAGCAAGGCAGTACAGTATGCATAAAATCTATCCATTTATTTTTGCAGCAATATTCACCATCCATAAGACCATGTCATATGTCTGAAACATTTTCAATGTGATGCATAAATCATCCCTGGGCATCCCATGCACAATTAGCTTAATTATGCATCTGTCCCCATTTTGCTTAAATGCTTATTATTATCCACCAATGACCAGCAGATTTCTGAGTTAACTGATGATTATTAGTCAAGCAAAAAGACAGGTTTCTAATTTAATTACTCTCTGGCTTAATTGTGCTTCTTCCTAATTCAGAAATACAGACCTAATAAATATTATATCAGGCTGAAGGTTTGTGACACAACTGCTTTAATCATATAAGTTTATATATAAGGCCAAAAGCAGTATAATGAGAACACTAATTAATCTTAAACATGAATATCCCCGATCTCAACTAAACTTGGCACAAAATAATAACTGCATGGTTACCACTTAGCTCAAATCCACATAATTTGTATGAAGGTTCAGTAAGATGTATTTTGCTTATAAATCTTGCCTTGCACATAGTATTTTTATTACAACTAATCTGATCCAGTAGTCTTTCATAATTTCTAACACCCTACTGTTTTTCAACTATTCATACACATTTATAAAACCAATCCATTTATTTTGTTTGCAGTAGGCAGCGAAGGGAAAAGAAAAAATAAAGGGAATTCTGGAAAAAGAGATTGTGTTTCATTCTGCTCTCATAAATACACACAGAAACTCATCAAAATCAACTCCATAAAGTGCCAGAAACTCATAAAACAAACATCTCAATCACACAAATGAGAACAAGCATGGTTTGTGTGACTTTGAGAAATTAGCAGTCTGTGCTAAATGACAATCAGTAATATTTCTTAGATTTGCCCATATTTCTTATATCTTACAAATTAGCATCATTCACAATCCATCAAAACTTGAAGTTTGCTTGAGAACCACATAATTCAATCTCTCATTGAGTTTCCCTGAATTCCATCTTTGTTACCCTTTCTGATTTTGTCTCTTATAAACACAATTAATCCATTTTAAGAAATAGAAATCAGTTCAGGATTTCTCCCAAAACAACCAATATGAATACAGCAGTGATCATCAACGTATTGTATGATAGATAACGCCATGCCATGTCAAATGTTCTTTAGATCTTTAGGCCTACCCAAGGAAGCTATCAAATGTTTGCTAAAGTCGAATTCACTTTTAAAAGACTTTGAATAGAACTAACCATGTCAGTCATTTTGTACCTCATCTAAACTTCAGATGACCTATTTCTGTATTAATCAAGAAATTAGAGGATGGAATTCACATCAATTCAACTCTTTGTCCATGGATGGAATATGTACCTCAGAAGAACTCTGTATTTCTCTCTGAACTCATATGCTTTGTCAATTATGCAGAAATTACCATTTTATCCAAAAAGATTCCTGACTGGGACAGGAATTGGGACAGAGATAGAGAAATAGAAACATGTAGAGATAGATAGAGATATGAGAGAGTGAGAGATGATGGATGGATGGATGGATGGATGGATGGATGGATGGATGGATGGATGGATGGATAGATGATAGATTGTATGTGTGTGTGAGAGAGAGAGAGACAGAGAGACATTGAAAGGGAGGGGGATGGATGGATGGACAGATGGATAGAGAAAGAGAGGGAAAGAGAGAGAGAGGGAGGGAGAGAGAGAGAGAGGGAGGGAGAGAGAGAGAGAGAGGGAGTTGTTTCTCTTCTTTGGGAATATGGACTCAACATGAAGTCAATCATTCAGGATTCAAGGTTGCCCTAAGCCAGGTTGCTATTTTACAAAAAACCAACAATGAAACCATCTCTGCAAATTAAGCTCACAAACTATCTAGTTCTTCGAGCAGCAGAGACAGAAAATCCTAAAGCACACTGACAGCAATCATAAAATATCTCTCTCTGTCTCTAATGCTACAGGTTTGAAGGACATAAATATTTTTTTCCAATTTCAACAGAACTATTCAGCCTGGAGAAGACTTGATTCTACTATTATACAGAACAAAGTACATGGTTCTCTTCCTATTTTCCTCAAAGTCTGGTCTGGTTACCCCAGAGCCTCTGAGTAAAAGCATAGCCACACACACACACACACAAAAAAAAAATCCCTCACAGCCAGGTTTTATTTTTCAGTCATGGTAGGATTATGTACATGGGACTTTTCTGTTGTTTTCTTCCCCATTGAAACATGTGTCTGGAGTTCCTTTAAAATGTAGAGGATATCATAAATGCTTTGGACATTTCTGATATCCTTGGACATTGCCTTCTTATCTCCATCTTTTCACTGGCTAACAAAATTCAATCTAAGTATAGTATATAAAATTATATATTGCAATGTCCTACCTGTCAATGAATACTTCAGCTTCAACCACAACAATACAAGAACACACAATAGATACAAACTCAAGGTTAATCACACCAAATTTGATTGCAGGAAATAAGACTTCAGCAACAGAGTGGCCAATGTCTGGAATACTCTACCTGACTCTGTGGTTTCTTCCCCAAACCCCAAAAACTTTAACCTTAGACCTCACCCCTTTCCTAAGAGGTCTGTAGGGGGCGTGCATAAGTGTACCAACGTGCCTACCATCCCTGTCCTATTGTTTTTTTTAAATTCATATCCATTTCATGTATTCATAACCATGTTTATACTTATACCTGTTATCTAATAATCCCTTGACAAAATAAAATAAATAAATGTTAAGTGCAACAAAGCTCATGAGAGAAGCAGTAAACAAAGTCAAAAGGACATCTCCAACTCAAAAAGAGATAGCCTCAGACACAAGGGAAAGTACACAATGTGTTTATTTTCACATTGAACTGTACTTTAGGGCCTTAATAACCTTCTTAGTAGGGCTGCACTAACTGCTAATCAATATCAATTATTTTGTTCTCAATAGAAAAAAAAAAGATTTGTTAACCGCTTGAGAGAAATATCCTTCTGGAACAAAAAGAGAGAGAGAAGGGTAGTTATTCAACAAAGACAGAGCACAAAGCATGACATAAGGAAATATCTCCAGATCCAAATCTTGTTAGGATAGGAAGTCTGGTTGGTCATTATTTTTCTAAGAATGTCCTCTACTTGCCCCGAGTTGCGGTACTCCTGCTAATGGGAAGAATCAGATCCCACGTGAGAATAAAGTGAAACCTAGAGTTGTATAGAAATCCAACTGTATAAATTTTAACAGATTCTAACTACAATCTGACGGACTCATCCTGAAGAACACAAAGCCATCAGTCACTTGTAAGAATTTAAGAAAGACTAAGCAATGAGGCAGATTTTTTATTAGGGTTCTGAAGTTGTGATTTATCATACTTTTTTTTTAATCTTCTTACTTGGAAACCAGAACTATGATAAATATCCTCCTCTTTAAATATGGAGGTTTAAAAAAAGCCCTAAGCATTTCAATGGAACAATATGTTCCTTTAAACCATATAAGCAGAACAATGTTGAACCGTTAAGACTTCTACATCCCACCATTGTTTCTTCTGATTATCTAATATTCAATCATCTCAGTCGCAGAAGAAAATACAGAAAAGGGTGCTATTGGACACTATTCTCCCTTATTCTTGGATCTTCCAGGCCAGGAAAAGAGATTTAATTAAATTCATTAGAATCAGAAAGTATACTTTCAGTGTCCCAAAGTTGTTATTCTCCCCACCCCAAGAGGAACAGGACTTTCTTATTTTTATTTGAAGACATTTCACTTCTTGTCCAAGAAGCTTCTTCAGCTTATCCCTGAGCTACAGTTTTCTGTCAAGAATCTCTTTCTGAATTCTTTTTTTATCAAAGCTAACTTAGAAATATACAGGAGAATCCTTGTATGTGCACTCATAAGATCCAGTGTATCCCTAAAAACCTACTCTTTGGAAAGTGAGCTTAGGAAAGCAATATCTCCTCAGCAATGAACAAGTTGCTCATGAAAGAAACTCATGTCTAACATATTTGGGAATATATTACCCTAATGCTGAATGTGAAATTTATTCCGCTCTTTTCTAATTCTTTTCACTCATGTTAATTGGCAGTATTAACCCTTCAGCTTTTTGGATAAGAAGTGAAATATCTTCAAATAAAAACAAGAAACTCCAGTTGCTTCTTGCAAACAAAAAGCACCTTTGGGACAACCATGACCTGAATGTCTGAGAATCTCCACAGACATTGAACTTTCAGTGCAATTATTGAACAAAGAATCAAGGTGATGATGATGATGAAGAAGAAGGAGAAGGAGAAGGAGAAGAAGAAGAAGAAGAAGAAGAAGAAGAAGAAGAAGAAGAAGAAGAAGAAGAAGAAGAAGAAGAAGAAGAAGAAGAAGAAGAAGAAGAAGAAGAAGAAGAAGAAGAAGAAGAAGAAGAAGAAGAAGAAGAAGAAGATGATGATTCAAGGGTCACATAAATAAATCATGTCCCCCAAAGCTCTGGAATCTAAGAACATGAAATTAAAAAGAATGTATAGATATTGGCAAGAACACCAGAGAAATAAACATAAATAAATAAAGGTCAACACTCATTGTGGCTTCCCCAAATATTCCCCAAATGTTCCCCAAATAACTTGGAAAATCTCAAGTTATTTCAGTAATAATCAAATTAAGCCTCACTTATAAAACAGCCAAATTGTCCGACTAATGGAGTAGGACCAGTGGTGGGATTCAATCAGTGTAACAGCTGGTTCGGTGAGTGCACACTTTGTGGTGTGTTTGAAAACAGTTCTAAAACTTATCTTCTACTCAGCCCCAGTGACTAAAACAGCTGAAGCCTGCTCTGCCACACCTATCAGCTGGGCTTTGAACAAAGGAAATATAGGACAGCTGTAACTACCGGTTCACCCGAATTGGTCCATACTGGCGGAATTTCACCCCTGACTAGGATTAATTATTCCAGTAGTAATATCAAGTCAATGAATAAAACAGCCAGTCAGAGAAGCTGATCCAGAACAAGGATGTGTTGGCTGGCATTATCAAGATATTGCTTTAGTACAGCCCATTAATCTGTCAGCTTAAATATTTAGGTTTTGGAGTGTAAATATCAAATCAATGAACAGTCAACATGGGAACTGTTTTTTCAATGCTTTGAAATCAACCAAAATTCCAGCTTTGTTTTGAGATCCACTACACTTTGTGAGAACACTGTGAGCGATGGAGTAGCAGCCCTAATGACACTTCTTTTGAATTCCCTTGTCTTACTTTATGCTCTCAGACACATTAGAAATTAAATATATTTTAAATTTCACAATGATCTTTGAGAGACTCGTTTCTCGTTTATCACAATATGTCACCATATGGGAATAAATTGAAGAACAAAATGTATTAATTTGATGAGGAAAAGAAAACTAAGACATAATGAGCCTCTACTGGAACAGGAGTCCTATGAGTAATATATTTCAAAGTGATGCCAATTACAATTGTTATGGAATAAGAACAATCGCATAACCAAATCTGGAATATGATTTTGCAATGCTATGTGTGATCAAATAAATTATAGCATTTTTTAAAAAAATGTTCTACATAAGACACATCAGATTGGAATTTGTCTTTCCATAAAGCAGATGTTACTTTCACATCCAACTGAATTCTTAATACACTCACCCATGTACAGGTAGTCCTTGACTTACGACCACAATCAAGCCTAAAATTTCAGTTGCTAAGCAAGACATTTGTTAAGTGAGTTTTGTCCTATTTTACAACCATTCCTGCCACATTTGTTAAGTGAATCACTGCAGTTGTTAAAGTAGTAACATATTCGCTAAGTTAATCTGGCTTCCTCATTGACTTTGTTTGTCAGAAGGTTGCAAAAGGTGATCACATGACCTGGAACACCACAACCATCATAAATATGAGCCAGTTGCTAAATATCTGAATTTTGATCACACATCCACGAGGGTGCTGCAATGTCACAAGTATGAAAAACAGTCATAAGTCACTTTTTTCAGTCCCATTGTAACATCACATGGTCACTAAATGAACCATTGTAAGTCTAGGACATGGTAAGTCTAGCAAGTTTGATATGCAACCATACCAAAATGATATCATTGCCTTTCTCTGAGATTTCTTTTGATTTCGCATTCTACCTTTTGATTTCTTGCCATTTTCCTGTCCAAATACTAAGCAGGACTGACTCTTTGGTGGATTTAGTCAAAGCAGCTAAAAGTTACCACCTTCTTCTTATTTAATAGATAAAATAAAATATTTAGAATATTTAGAATAACAGAGTTGGAAAGGACCTTGGAGAGCTTCAAGTCCAACCCACTGCTCAGGCAAAAAAAACCTTATACCATTTCAGACAAATGGTTGTCCAATCTCTTCTTAAAAACTTCCAGTGCTGGAGGATTCACAACTTCTTGAGGCAAGTTGTCCACTGGTTAATTGATCTGTCAGGAAATTTCTTCTTAGTTCTAGGTTGTTTATCTCCTTGATTCATTTCCACCCATTGCTTCTTGTCCTGCCCTCTGGTGTTTTGGAGAATAGCTTGACTCCCTCTTCTTAGTAGCAGCCCCTCAGATATTGGAACACTGCTATCATGTCTCCCTAGTTCTTCTTTTCATCAGACTAGCCATACACAGTTCCAGCAACCATTCTTCATATGTTTTAGAGTCCAGTCCCCTAATCATCTCTGTTGCTCTTCTCTGCACTCTTTCTCGATTCTCAACATCTTTTCTATAGCATGGTCACCAAATATAAATAGAGACTACAGTATATCCGAAAGAATAGATTCTGTTGTTGATAATAATGGTACATTTTCCTTACCTATGGAAAGTGACAGAGATGAGGAGAAGGAATGTGACAATTAGCAAAATGTGATTGAAATACAGAAAATGCTAAGGAAAAAAAAAATCCGGCTAACTCCAACTTCACTCTCTTTAGTATGAGATAGAAAAGATGATGCTAGACTTGAAGGATTCTATTATTCTAATCATGGTGGCACCGTGATTATAATGCAGCATTGCAGACTAATTCTCCTGACTGCTAGCAGTTTGATTCTCACAGGCTCAAGATTGACTCAGCCTTCCATCCTTCCAAGTTCAGTAAAATGAGGATCCAGATTGTTGGGGACAATATGCTGACTCTGTAAACCACATAGAGAGGGCTGTAAAGCCCTGGGAAGCAGTATATAAGTCTAAGTGCTATTGTTGTATCAATTAAATTCCTGTCTGTCTTGTGACATTCCTTTCGTGACCTGGTCTACACCACCAATTAATATGAGTGAAAATAATTAGAAAAGAGCATAATAAATTTCACGTTCAGCTTTTTGCTGAGGAGACATTGCTGTCCTATGCTCACTTTTCAAAGAGTAGGTCTTTAGGGATACAGTGGATTTCCTGAGTGTATGCACAAGGGTTCTCCTGCATATATCTAGATTTGATAAAAAAAAATTAAGAAAGAGATTCTTGGCAGAAAAATGTAAGGATAAGCAAACGGAAGATCTCCAGAAGTTTTGGAGCACATTTTCTACTCATTGCAAGATTTAGTGGCGAAGAACTTCTACTCATTGAAGATTAGAAAATATTTAATGTGTAAACTGAGGTTTCTAGATGAATTTTAGCCACTAAAAAAGGCATTGAAAACACATTGGCTGTTTAGAATTTATAGTTTACTTTGTAAATGAACCTTGGGAAGTAGCCAACCCACCATCTTTTAACAAATGAATACAGCCATCCTTGCATAGATTTTCTTAATTCTTAGCAGATGTAATGTTAAAAATAAAGAAAGAATTAAGAGCCAAAACAATAATGTAACAGCACACAGATCGATAACTAAGCAATTATGATTCCACAATATTGCACCATATATAGGCTGGAGTGTTATCTACCTAACCCAATTTTAATAGGCACTGCTGCTAATTGTGTTTTTCTTTCACTTTTGATCAAGTTTTCTTCTTCTTCCTCTCCTTGGTTTTTATCTTAATGGTCATGCTTTGCACCCAATTTACTGTATTTGTGATAGAAATCGATTTCAATGTTCCATAGGAATGAAGAAAGTTCGCCAACTCTCAAGTACGCTGTCAATAAGCAGCAGCCTTGTTGTATGATTCTCTCATTTACCTGATCAATTATAAAGAAATTGTTTGCAATTGGGAAGATTGTAATTTTACTGCAATAATTATGGAAGATCCATATTTATTTATAACCAAGATAAGAGCCAAATAGTTAGTGAATTGATTGCTTGGCACTGTTATTCCTTCTGCTTTAATTTTGCACTAATTATTAGAGATAAAGCTTTCAGTATGATTAAAGTGTAGGAGGCACTTAAGAGTAAAGTAGGAAAAACAAGCATTGTACTTCAACAAATTTGAATGCAGATAGATTTCTAAAGGCATTATGAAGTTTTAAATGAGGAAAAAACAATCATTTGCACACACAAGCACGCACACGCACGCGCGCACACATACACACACACATTTCTCTGCTTCTGCCTTATCATTTTTCTACTTTTTTGCCTATTGTAACAAATAAAAAAAAAAATAACAAGAGTTGTAAGGGACCTTGGAGGTTTTCTAGTCCAACCCCCTGCTCAAGCAGGAGTCCCTATACTCTTTGTGACAAGTGACTATCCAGTCCTTTCTTAAAAGCCTCCAGTGATGAGGCACCCACAACTTCTGAAGGCAAGTTCTAGGTTGAATCTCTCCTTGATTACTTTCCATCCATTGTCTCTTATACTTGGGATTCTGTGGACCTCTAGATATTTGTACTCTTGGCTTTAATTCCCAATGACATCATTGATACTTGTCTTCTTCTTTCGATGAGCTCTTTATCTCTTAGGTTCTGGCATCAGTTGTGGGCTATTAAGAAAGGCTTGGGGACTGCTTTCTGCCTCTAAAAACATGTTTCTCCATTTCCCCTTAAGGGAAATAGAATATAATATTTCCCAAAGTATTTCATTCTTCTAGGAGTGGGGCTTCCCACAGAAACATGTAGGAACCATTACCTAAGCAAAGAGGGTTGAAAGCTTATTTTAGGTTCAGAAACAAGATCATATTGAGAAGTGGGTCAGATAAATACCTCCCTGATTCAGTGTATGTCTGTCTCTGTGTGTACGCCAGAATGTCATTGTGGTTAAAATACTGGATGAGAGAGGGGGATGGGGGAAGGGAGGGATGGAGAGAGGGAGAGGGAGAGAGAGAGAGATGGAGGGAGGAAGAGAGAGAGAGAGGGAGAGACAGATAGAAACAGAGAGACCAAGATCTGATCCATCCTTAGGCATTGAAGTCAGCTTGAGGATAGGACCAATTTCTCATTTTCTCTCAGCCCAAAAGCCAGAGTGATATAGTGATGAAACTGTACATGTGTGTAACACACACACACACACACATACACCCCAAAAATTTAAAAGTCCTCTAAAAGACACTAGTGTTATTACTACATACTAATCGGCATGTATATGTAAATAAAATATATGTATTATAAAGCAGTCTGCCAGTTATCTTTTAATTACCATGCATAAATAACAAAAAAAAATATATATTCTAATGAATAGATTAGCAAAGAAGGAGGACAAGGGGTAGAGAAGGGGAAAATAGATGGAAGATAACTCAGCAGCTTGATTTTCTATAAGTATCTCTTTGTATAAAAATGTGTGGATTTCATCAAAGACAATGTATGTGTTATCGACAGGAACAACCATAAGCATTATTAGGTCTCAAATTTATCCATTCTATTTATCCCTATAAATTTGTAACCTCTTTGTCATTGATTAAGAAGTAACCACTATTACTTCTTTCATAGCTAATGCAGAATTTGCCTCCAAGCTACCTGATTTATATGCTAATATAGAATTCTTCCATTAATATACTGAATATAAGAAAGTTTGTAGAAATGGCGGTGAGAGAAAAAAATCTTAATTTTTAGAATAATCTTATGCGCATGGATTCAAAAACAATTTGTATTTTATTTTATCTCATATAGGAATAGCATTTCAATCTGTACAGTTGGTTTAACTGAAAATAATTCCTTATTGAACACAGTAAACATTGTTTTTCATTAGGACTATACAATATTGCTTTAGTTAAAAAAAGTGACACTTAATAAAAAAGACAAATATAAACAACCATGGATATACTGCAGAACATATCGATAAGCAGCACACTCTAAATACATTAAGCCCAACTTTAAAACTATATATTTCTCCGTCTACCACATCTTGCAGACTCTTCAGTAATAATGGATGTTCTTGCATCCCACAGAAATCAAGTTATTGCCAAGGCAACCACAGAAATAATTCCATATTTAGAGAATGCCACTTAGAAAGCCTGAATAGGTGCTTAAAAGGACAACATTCAGAAGTCTCTTATTCAAGGTAGCATTAATAGAAGAAAGGGTAATGGAAGTGGAACAACAATACACAATCCTTTCCCAATGATCAACAATTTGATATTGGACATTTATAGATAGTTTTCAATTTATGGCCATAATTGAGCCCAAAATTTCTATTCCTAAGTGAGACAGTTGTTAAGTGAATTTTGCCCCATTTTACGACTTTTCTGGCCAAAGTGATTAAGTGAATCACTGCGGTTGTTAAGTTAGTAACACAGTTATTAAGTGAATCTGGTTTCCCCATTGACTTTGCTTGTCAGAAGATCACAAAAGGGGATCACAAGACCCCAGGACACTGCAACCATCATAAATATGAAGTCAGTTGCCAAGCATCTGAATTTTGAATACATCACCATAGGGATGCTAAAACGGTTGTAAGTGTGAAAATGTGATGACCCTGAGTGTAACACAAACGTAACAAAATCCAAAACGTAAATAAATGTCCTTTAATGCCTCCAACTTGGCCCCACTGTTCAATAATTCTCAATTGGAGATAAAACATACTCAAAAATAGCCTTCAAAAGAAAGCAACAGAGTCTGAACTTAATGAGCAGATAGAGGTGAAAAAAAAAAAAAACCTATAATGATGAAATTTCCACAATGGGACAGGATAAATAATTACCAAATTCAAGGAGATAACAAGTCTGTTGGAAGGATGCCAACCAAGATAACTTCAGCCCAAAATAACACACGCTTTGCTTCAGAATCCAGTTCTAGAGAGGAATTATTGAGTCTGTCATCTGCACCTCTATAACTGTCTGGTTTGGTTCTGCAACCCAACAGGACAGACACAGACTTCAGAGGATAATTAGGATTGCAGAAAAAACAATTACTACCCACCTGCCTTCAATTGAGGACCTGTATACTGCACGAGTCAAAAAGAGGGCTGTGAAAATATTTACAGACCCCCTCACATCCCGGACATAAACTGTTTCAACTCCTTCCCTCAAGACGACGCTATAGAGCACTGCACACCAGAACAACTAGACACAAGAACAGTTCTTTCCCGAAAGCCATCACTCTGCTAAACAAATAATTCCCTCAACACTGTTCAACTATTTACAAAGTGTACACTACTATTACTGTTAATCTTCTCATCACTCCTTATCACCCATCCCCTCCCACTTGTGACTATAACTTTGTTGCTTGTATCCTCTGTTTCCTAGTATGATTTGATATTGATTGTACCCTATGACTATCATTAAGTGTTGTACATTATGATTCTTGATTCTTAACGAATGTATCTTTTCCTTATGTATACTGAGAGTATTTACATCAAGACAAATTCCTTGTGTGTCCAATCACACTTGGTCAATAAAGTATTCTATTCTATTCTATTCTATTCTATTCTATTCTATTCTATTCTATTCTATTCTATTCTGGCAATGCTGTGTTGTAATTGTCTCTCTTATATACTAGTTTCCCCAGCTGCAAACAATGAGGAGGATCATGGCCACTTTCTCTCTCATAAGCCAGGCTATTGCTTTCTCCATTCCTCCCTGCATGTCCTAGGATGCAGAGGGGATGGGCCTGGTTCTTCCTCTGACTGCCCAGCCATCCTTTGCCCTTCCCCAGCCTCCCCCACAACCTCCAGAGCCACTCCTCCACTTCCTACCAGCTGTTCCTCCTCTCTCTCAGAGTCTGACTATACCAAGGGCATGACAGAAAAATAGTGACATGTCACTATTGTGTACTGTTGTAACTTTGTATGGTCACTAAATGAACTGTTGTAAGTCAAGGACTACCTGTATTTACTTGATCTTAGAAATAAATAAATGAAGACAAACATAAATATACAGAGGGATGGAATACAATATTGCAATATAATACACTTGGATTACTTTACATTGTATTAGACATCATGCTTGCAGTATTCATAAAAGACTTTCCATTCAGGGTGGTATTCTACCAGTTTGACCCGGTTTGGCTGAACCGGTAGCTCTAAGGATCAACTGTGAGTGAACCGGTTCACTCTGACAATCAGCTGATGGGCCTGCCCTCCCATCCCGGCTGTATACTGACCTTTGTTTCCTGGTTTGAAACTCAGTTGCTTCGCATGGCACATCGGATTTCTGTGCATTAGCTGTTGAACACACAGAGAGAGTATAGGATTGCAGGAGTAGGTCAGTATCAAGCCCTCTGCGCGCACACACAAGGTGCACCCACAAAGCCATGCCCACAGAATCAGTGGTACAAAAAGTTGAATCCCACCACTGCTTCCATTGGTCCAAATTTTTTAAAAAAGATTCTTAATTGTCTTAATTCTTAATTTAGATTAGATTCTTAATTTAAAAATTTCAAGAGCTCTAAAGATCTCTGAAGCCAAGTAGCATTCTGCTACAGAATTAATAGTAATGATTTGGTTTGTCAGGGTGAGTGCAGTGCTTAGAATGCAGCATTACAGGCTAAGTCTGCCCACAATCAGAAGTTCAATCCTGAATGGCACAAGGTTGACTTACCTTTCCATCTTTCTAAGGTTGATTAAAAATTTTTAGACCACTCTAAGTTCAGTGTTAATCATTTTCAGTAGCTAGAGTCGGGGTGAGTGCACTGTTTAGAATGCAGCATTACAGGCTAACTCTGCCCACAGTCAGGAGATTGATCTTGAACGCCACAAAGTTGACTTAGCCTTCCATCCTTCTGAGGTTGATTAAAAATGTCTAGACTACTCTAAGTCTAATGCCAGTCATTTTCAGTAGCTGTGGTGGATCTTACTCACAATTCAACATTTCAAAGCACCATGGCTTCTTCAGAGCTTGCAAATGGGACGAAAGAGAACAAGTGTCCCAGTCCACAACTTCCAAAGTGTTTGTTCACTATTTGTGTGAAGTGGTACAATATTTTGCCAAATGAACACTCTGTCCCAGGCCCAGAAAAAAATGGCTACCAGAGACAACTCTAGATCACATAGGATCTTCACTCTGAAAATTTTCACTCTGGAAGTTCTCATGTGGCCTGGCAGACTCCAAAAAAGAGTGGAAAAGCACACACCATTTTTGATTTACTTTTTGGAGGCTCCAAAGGGAAGTTTCAGATAGGTAAAAATCAGTGCTAATTAACCTTCCATTCTTTAGGTATTGTAACTGATAAGTTGCTAAAGATAAGCACAAAATGACTTGATAAAATCCTTGCAATTTTTAGGTTGCGATCAATCCATCACTCAACCATACATGATGAAATAGGATCTTTATTAATGAACCAATGACTTAGTTGTCAGCAAGAATCAATTTTAATGCAATATTTTCTGTCAGGCAAATGCTTCTAAAATAATTTCTCTTGCTGAAAATAGAGCATTGACGTGACTATTTCACCTGGAGATTTTTTTTCTTTGAAAACTTAGGCAATTAACTTGGAGAAATTAAATTATCCTCTTAAAATGTCACCTGAATATGGTAAACAGTTATAGAACTTACAGAAATTATATTTCATAATCCTTTATTGCAATAAACTTTCAACTACTATGTTGTATCAATGAGCAGCACAACACATTTTAATATAGACACTAATATTTTTATCAAAGTTTTTGGTCCAGCTTATGAAAATGGTAACAGAGGGCAAACAAATTTTAAAAATGAAAGATAAAGTGGGCAAAACAATAGGTATAATATACAGTTAGACCAATGACACAGCATATGGAAGAAAGGGATGATATTTACATGGAATTATAATGATTTTTTTAAAAATAAAATAATGTCTCATTGGTATACAAGACTAGATAAATTGTCAACAAGAACAACAAAGATGATTAAGGGACTTGAGACTAAAACATATGAAGAACAGTTATAGGAACTAGGCATGGCTAGTCTAGGGAAGAGAAGACATGTTAACAGTGTTCCAATATTTGAGGGGCTGCCACAGAGAGGAGGAGGTCAACCTATTCTCTAAAGCACCTGAAGGCCAGACAAGGAATAATGGATAGAAAATGATCAAGGAGAGATCCAACCTAGAAAAAAGGAGAAATTTTCTGACAGTGAGAACAATCAACCAGTGGAACAGAAGTTGCCTTCAGAAGTTGTGGGAGCTTCATCACTGGATGCTTTCAAAAAGAGATTGGATTGCCATTTGTCACCAAACTGAGAAAACATTTTTTTTTTTCATCTTTGAAAAACATATGTAATTTTGCTGGTAGATATGATAATGGTAGTAAAAATTTTACATGCTCAAAGATGGAAGAACCAACAAATAGTTATAATGGAAAATGGATGGTGAAGTTGGGAGAATTGGCAGAGATGGCAAAACTGACAATCTTGATGAATTAAAAGACTTTGACAAATTATATTTTTTTCATGAATGAAGACAAATATATGTGTCGCAGGGAAATATTCCAGGATCCAACCTGGGTCGGTCACTGGAACCAGAGTTTGAGTCTTTTAAGCTTTCCTGCATGAATTGCTCTTGTGACTATATAGGACGAATGGGAAGGAAGCTAACCACCAGACTGCAAGAACATAAGCGAGCAGTCAGACAAGGAGAACCAAACTCATTGGTAGCCTCGCATTGCAAATGAATAAGGACATGCATTAAATTTCTCAACTATTAAGATTGTTGGCCGAGCAGGTACAAAAGTAATCAGGAAAATTATTGAAGCCTGGAGAATGAGTCCCTTGTCAGTTAACAGGCATGTTGATTTACCACCAGCTTATCAGGTACTTAGGACTGAGGACTTGGTAGCATAAGAAAACAATAGACAACAACTTAATAACACACCACCAACTCCCCAATCAACAGCTAAAAAAGTACATACAATCAAGCACCACATAAATATTATGCATAGAATAGCACACATTCTGGTAGAGAAAAATTCCCTAATGATGGGCTCTAGCATGAATCCAAAAGCTCAGAAAATTAAACCTTTGGTCTCGGTGACCGACCCAGATTAGAACCTGCCATTTTATTTCAATTTGGAAACCACTTTTGGATATTTTTTGTGAGAAACTGAAAGAAATGAAAAGTTGACTTAGAGATGTGATGATTAGCCAGGAACTATGGAAATAACGTTAACCTTAAAATAAGAGTTGGACTTTTTAAAAATCTATATCTGTATCCAAGAAAGTTGGATGTCATTCTTTTTCTGGCTATCTTTTTCCTTTTCTCTTTTTGATTGTTTTACTTTTTGTATGTGTGTGTTTTCTGAGATAGCTTTCTTTTTCAAAATTTCTTTTTCTGTTTATCTTTTAAATAAAGTTAAATTTTAAATAAAGATAAATTAAGAGTTGTGGTGGTGCAGTAGTTAGAATGTAGTATTGCAGGTTAACTTTGCTGACTGCCAATTGCCAGCAGTTCAGTAGTTCAATTCTTGCTGACTCAAGGTTGATTCAGCCTTCCATCCTTCCAAGGTCGGTAAAATGAGGGGACAATATGTTGACTCTGTAAACCGCTTAGAGAGGGCTGTAAAACACCGTGAAGCGTATATAAGTCTAAGTGCTATTGTTATTGCTATAAATTTTTTTAAAAAAATCAATAAAGTTATAAAACAAAGTTTTGCTCCAACCTTCTACAATAAGAATTGGATTCTTTATGATACAAATGAATTCAATTCTCACCTTACTTTTTTTAAAATATGAGAAATAGAATTATAATCCAGTATCACCTTTTTACATTTTGTGAGTCAGCTCTTAACTAAACAAACACACCCACACATTCCTCAGAAGGAAACTTGTGAAAATGTGTGTCTAACTACATGTCTTAAGTTAAGGGAAGCTATTTGGAAAAATATATATATACACATTATTCTGAGGATGCACCACACCTTCAGGGAACATAGCTGGAATGGGATGCAACCCAGGCTTCAGAGATGCAGTTGTTAAAATTGCTTGAACTGAATTTGGCAGCGCTGAGAATTTCTAGCTCTTGTTTTCTTGCATTTGTGGTTTTTTTGCCAGAGGATTTTCTTTTATGGTTCTAGCAGCAGCAGTTGGCTTGAAATTGACAAAGACAGCATTGCATTCCTTTCTCAATTCTTTCTTCTTCTTTTTTTGGTTGGTGGTGGTGGTAAGGGATGGTCAAAATCAACATTCATCTATTTTTGACCACAAAGTTCCTCATATCTTAACTTTCTTAGAGGAAAAGCTAGTAGGATGGGTGGGAAGGAGACAAATTTTGATCAGAGAAATCGAAGATAGAAAGGAAAAGTTGAGTAGGTTTTACATTACATTTGTCTTTGCTGAACTTCCACTTAATTTCTTTCCCATAATTTTTAAGCAGCTTTAGATAAAGCCAGAAAATAGTGGGAAGAGCTAGTCTAAGAACTGTTGTAAGCTGCTCAGAGTCATCCCTGTGTAAGTTGGGCAGTTATATAAATAAATAAGAAATAAGAATGGAGGAAGAGGATAAAGAAGAAAGAAGCACAGGGAGAGGGAGAAGGAAGAGGAGCAGGAACAAGAGCAGGAGAAAAAGAAAAGGAGAAGGAGGAGGAGGAGGAGGAGGAGGAGGAGAAGAAGAGAGGAGGAGAAGAAGAAGAAGAAGAAGAAGGAAGAAGAAGAAGAAGAAGAAGAAGAAGAAGAAGAAGAAGAAGAAGAAGAAGAAGAAGAAGAAGAAGAAGAAGAAGAAGAAGAAGAAGAAGAAGAAGAAGAAGAAGAAGAAGAAGAAGAAGAAGAAGAAGAAGAAGAAGAAGAAGAAGAAGAAGGAGAAGACGACCAAATCTCTCAGGAGCAATACTTTCCTACTACAATCAGTGAACCCACTATTCTTTGCCACAAACAATTATTAATAAATGTTTTTATACATGTTGGATCATATTTTTCTTTGTCCCACACAACCATCTTTGGTATTTCCAAAAACCAGCAAGTGCAGAAGCTTTTACTGGTCTTTCCAAGTGTTGGAGGAAGCAGACAAAAGACATATTATTTTGGAGAAGAAAATAATGTTGCTTTCTTGCTTTGCTTGAAACCTCCTTGCCAGGTCAGTCAATCAGTGGGTTAGGCTGATTGCCTAACCCAAAGAAAGATTGATGTCCAAAGTGATGCAGGTTTGATGTACAAATGTGGTTCAGAATTACTTAGAAAAAAATAGTTGGATTTTGACTATATGGCCATGATAAGCAACTCAAACAAATGTTGCCTAATGAGTAAGCAGTGTGTAGTACATAAAATTATTTATTGTAATGTGCTACCCATCAATGACTACTTCAACTTCAACCACAACAATACATGAGCACACAATAGATACAAACTCAAGGTAAACCACACCAAACTCGATTGCAGGAAATATGACTTCAGCAACAGAGTGGTCAATGTCTGGAATGCACTACCTGACTCTATGGTTTCTTCCCCAAACCCCAAAAACTTTAACCTTAGACTGTCTACTGTTGACCTTACCCCATTGCTAAGAGGTCTGTAAGGGGTGTGCATAAGTGCACCAACATGCCTACCCTCCCTGTCCTAATGTTTCTTTTTATTTCTATCTATTAATAATCACATTTATATTTATATCTGTTATCTAATACATGCTTGACAAAATAAATAAATACAAATACAAGATGGCATCGCATTATAAATTTGATATGTTACAGTTAAAGTTTATAGGCATTTATCTGAGAGTGGGTGAATTACACTTTGGAGTAAACATACATAGGGTGATGCTGTCTGTGTAACAGAATTATGAGACAAATGTGCTGAAGATGAGAAAGACAAAACCCATTCATGCAGTCTCTTGCAAAGAAAGTCTGTTGATTGGATTACAATCCTCATCCCAATTTATCTATCTGCAAATTGTCACGGAGTTGATCGTTTTAAGCCATCTGAGTTTAAATTCCGCTTTGGCAGTCCACACATCAATTTTAGCAGGACGAACAGGATCTCTTCCCCCCCCCTTCCTTTTTAATCCACTAAAGCAAAATTTCCTTGATCAGCACAAAGCTTTCGTTCCTGTACTGACGTTTGCAATTCATTAAGAGTGTATGATTTCAAGGTGACTTAAATTTTAATGGATTCCTTTTTTCTTTTCTTTTTTTTAAAGGTTTGAAATTTCTTAAGTGATTTCGAAAGAGAACTTCAGGTCTCTTTTATTAATTTGGAGTTTCACACAGTGTAGTTATAAAATCTACACGCCACAGGATGTAATAGTTAAAATATACAACATTCACATGGTTTTCCTTAGCAACTGAAAGAGAAGCCACTTTTTTCCCCCTATAGAGACAGTGCTTTATTACATCAAACTGTCTCTTTGAGTTTCAGTACACAAATTGCAATTTTCATCCTGCTGGAGAAAAGAAAAGAATGTTTGCCATCATTTTAATAACGCTGTGTTCTCGGTGCCGATACCATCTCTTAAAATCATCCATTCTTCAAAGGACATTGGGAAACACTGAGTTATGTTAAAAGCCACTGGCTTTAGAAACTCTGGTAATCCAAACTGCCTTCTTATCTCTATAATCAGAATATAAAAAATGCTTTTAGGATATCTTGACCAAAATTTCATTCCCTGGATTAGCCATAGTTTATTGAAATGCTGCAGTAAATGAAAGTACGATAAATTCATCCATATATATTACTGGATAACCACTGTTGTCTAGAGGGTATGATGTGGTTTGAGTATTGGCTATCCTGCAGCTGTGGTAGTATATTTACTTTTTACATGGATAGTTGTTATGGTGACTTTGGGCACAGCTGCAAAGGCACCCTAAACTCTATATACCAGGGCTGTCAAACTCTTGGCCCACGGGCCAAATTTGTTATGCACTGTCATGCCCACATCCAGTTTAGTGAAGAGGAAAAAAGTTCTGATATGTCATGTCATGCTGCCATGATGACATGAGTTTGACATCCCAGCTATACACCATTTTATTCTCATCCACCTGTCAAGCATGCAATGTTCTGAAATCAAAAGCTTATGATACTGTGAAACCTCTGTAGGGTCCTGAAAATGAACTAATTAACTCTCAAGTAAAGTAAATTCAGCTGGTGCTCCAGAAGGAATACAATCAAGGTAGCCATGGAGAATTTCCTTCAGAAAGATAAAATAAGTGACTATCCAACCGAAGGAATATTTACTCATCCACCCTTAGCAATGAAGGCATTAGTGGTAATATCCCTGATGCAATGAGGAGGGGAGAGGAGTGGTTAGGCGATACAGCTAGAGGCTCATTTTTTGTGTTCCACAATTGGCCAGCTGAGCAAGAAGAAAAGAGCACTTCCTTTGAATCTTTGCAAACAAAAGGTGAGGATATTCATAGGATATAGGCTGGATTTGGAGGGCAGAATAGTGACTTACAGTGGCTCTTGAATACATTGGGTATAGTATTCAGATGCTATGTGAAAACAACTCAACTAACCATTATCTTTAGGACATCTTACTACAGTCAACTTGCTGCAGGATAACATTTAACTAAAATCGAAGAAATGGTGGAATAGAATCATTAAAGAAAGGGTGCAAAAGGAGGGACAAAATGAAATGTGAATGACAAAAATTAAAATGTTTTAAAATTATTTTAATCATTAAATTTAATTGTTGAATTGTCCCATGTCAGGTTGGCCCATGGCAAGTTTGTCATAGCGACTTGGCCCATGGCAAGTTGGGTGTGGTGAGTTGGGTGTGGTGAGTTGGCCATGGCAAGTTGACCACAGTAAGTTGATCACAATGAGTTGTCCTATTCTGCTAACCATCAGTGTTCAGCTTAGATCATCCTCTCTGTTTCTTTAAGATTAGAAGAAATGATAAACTTTGCCCAAGCTTTTTTCAATTTTACATGAGAATGACTCTTTCAAAATCTGTCTCCACATTGCTAACCTTTTAGAATTGTGGGATAAATTTTGCCGTGGTTAGAAAACCTCTCTATCTCTTCTGAACTTGATGGTAGATCCAAACAACTTTTTTTTTCTGAAAAAAAGAGGGGGAGAAAAATGGATGGAAAGAATCTAACCAGGCATAAAGTAATTAATCACAATTTAAAAAACTGGCATGTGTAGTAAATACTGTAAATGAAAGGCTGTTCTAAAGCAATTAGTTTTAAATCAATATAAGACATTTTGCTTGGGGGAAAACACAGATTAAACTCTTGATAATGTGTCATTATTACTAAGACAGCATTTATATTGCTTACTTTATTATCAATAATTGTAACCTAGTGACACTTTTTCCGCCACCAATGCTGATGTTGAACACTTTCACTTCTTTCAATGTCAGCATAGAAGGGTCTCTGGATGCTATTGGGCTGATGTCCCCACCCCCACAGATTAATGGGATAATGTACCATGAGTTAAGTACAAAGTGGAGCAAAAACACCAGCCAGGGATACAATGTTAGCCTTCAGATAGCATCCTGAGTGATTGTTCTTCTTAATAACAAGGGAAAGGTAATTTGTAGAGTTTTATTCTACAGCTAAGCCTCCTGAACTCCTTAGGTTCCTTCAGGAACAAGAAGAAAAAAAAAAGTAGACTTAATACACTGGATGCTAAACGTTTACCGAAGCTGCAAATGAGACCTCATGTTTCAACCTTGCAAGCCTACGAAGTCTCCTTTTATCTTTGCTCTTCATGCAGAACAATGGTTTAAGTGCAAACCACGGGCTCCCAGGTGAGGGTCCTTGGAGGACTTTGACAAAAAATAAATCACACATTTTCTTAAAAGCCATCCTTCCCACTTCCCATCTCCAATTTGCTCTGCGCTCTTTTGATTCCCTTCCGTGTGAAATGACAGTAATAATAAAAAAAAAGAGCGGGTAAAGGGAGTCATTCAATAATCGGATAAATGTGGCATTATATGGCAGAGGAGGGAGAGAAATGGGGCACAGGGGTGCAGTTTCAGGATAATGCAGGGATCCTCTTTTGCTTTCAGTTCCTTAGACTCAACTGTGCCCACAATGAGCTCTCTGATTTTCTAAACTAAATGACTGACATATTGACATCATAAACAGTAATGTACAAGAAGTGCACACCAAAGGCACTTTTTTCCCCCTTGCAGGCATTCTTATTCCTTGAATATGGAAATTTTCTTGCTCTGCCAATGACACATGGACAGCTTTTCTCTTCTGCTTTCTTGCATTGTTAAATTGCATTGAGTTATTGTTAGGAAATATCGATGTTTCAAGAATCCTCAAGATACCACCATGAAACTGGCTGCAGAAGACTCAATAGCTGTCCCCCCCGAAAAAAAAAAAAATTGAAAGAATCAGCAAATATTGCATCCTTCCATTTCTCTTCCCCAGTGCAAGATAACTTTTTTTTTTTTTTTCTGGTATAGCTGAAAAGAAACCAGGAAATAAAATCAAGAAGAGTAACTGCATCTAAAGTAGAGGTTGTCTTTTCTGAAAGGGGTGGCATGATAACTCAGCCGTTAAGTCTGCTCCTAGCTTGCTACTGGGGAACATGATTGGAAGTGACGCCTGCCTCCCCAATTTGGCATCACACCACACTACAATCCTGGATTGTGGTGTGGCTGCGTGGAGAAGTGGAAAAGCCGGAGCGAGCACTAGCTTTTTTGTCAGCTCCATTTGGTATTCTTAGGATTTGTGCTGAAAACCCACAGTACCCACGATGGTAATTCGCAGCAACCAGATAAGCTCACAACAGTCCCAAAAGGCAACACTGGATCAATTCCAGTGTTTATTATGGTTGCCTGTTAACCCCTTCCAGCTAACCTACACCTGTCCGTTATCATCCTCACCTCCTCCCTAGATCTACTTACGCCTAATGTCAACAAACCCATCACCTGCAATCCCCACAACCCTGACAGCTGAGTCAAGAGCTCCACTGCATAATAGCAGACATGTCCATGGCTACCGATCCCCTCTGCACGCAGTCGATCTTCACTCTGTGCCAAACAGCTGATGGCTGTCAAAATGGGAGCCGCCAAACATCTGAGAGCTTGCTCCAGCTTTTCCATTTCTCCGTGCAGCCACAGCACAGTCCAGGATCGTAGTTTTGTGTGTGACGCCATATCGGGAAGGCAGGTGTTGCTTCCAATCATGCTCCCCAGCAGCAAACTAGGAGCAGACTCACGAGGAACAGACTGGAAGAACAAACATGCCTGAGTGTCAGGGATAATGCCATGAGCCCGACAGTGGGGTTTGTCAGCTGGAAAGCTGGCAGTCTGGGTTTGAGACCTAAGCAACACATGATGGGTGAACTGCTGTTACTTGGCCTAGCTCCTGCCCACCTAGCAGTTCGAAAACATGCCAATGAGAGTAGATAAATAGGTACTATTTATAGACACCATGCTGGCCATTTGACTGTGGAAATGTCTTCAGACAGGGTTGGCTTAATGATCTTGAAACGGAAATGACCACCACCCTCTACAGTCAGCAATGAGTAGTGGAGTACCAAAGGTGCTTTTTCAAGAGGTAACTGGACTTTATTTTTTTCTTTGAAGACATTTTGTTTCTCATCCAAGAAGCTTTTTCAGACTGAGAATCTCCATAGATGATTAGTGGAGTTAAATCCATGGGGACTACTTTTCTGAAAGATACGGGTAGTCCTTCTACTACAACTGCTTGCTGATTGACTGTTTGAAGTCATGAAAGACCTAAAAAGCCGCCCTCCCTTGCAGTCACGTGATCACATTTTGGGAGTAATTGACTCAGTAATTGACCTACATATACAGCAGTATTTACAATCATGTGATTTACTAAAGGTTTTTTTTTTTTGCCATAAATCAACATTTACTTCCATTTCTTTTTTTGCAAAAAAAAACTTCATTGCCAAAATGGGTTAACAACTGCTGCAAAAAAAGTTGTAAAATTAGGTGCTAAGCAATTAGCATGATTTATGACAGGAATCATTGGCTTAATTATGATCATAGGTCAACCACTCAGGTGACCCTGATGCCATAGATCAACTTCCAGGGGGCCTTAATGGCTTGCTAAAAGAACACAAATGACCAGCTGTCTGCACAGAGTATAAATCTTTCCATTCCCGACCAGTCAGAGCTGAAGAAGTTTCTTGGATGAGAAGTGAAATGTCTTCAAAAAAACCCCAGAAAGTCCAGTTGCCTCTTGAAAAAAGCACCTTTGGGACAACCATGACCTGAAAGACTGAGAAACTCCATAGACATTTGGCCATAAGTCAAGCACTACTTGTAGATTACACCCTACCTCTTTGGTTTCCACCCTTCCTCATCTTCTTAGCAATTACCTACATCTCCTTCAATGATTTTATTTTTAAAATGGTGCCCTGAAATGATACCAACAACTTGAGACCAAGTATTGTCTCAGGAACCTCGGTGGTGCAGTGGTTAGAGTGCTGTACTACAGGCCACTTCTGCTGACTATCGGCTGCCTGCAATTTGGCAGTTCAAATCCCACCAGGCTCAAAATTGACTCAGCCTTCCATCCTTCCGAGGTGGATAAAATTATTGGGGGCAATATGTTGACTCTGTAAAACTGCTTAGAGAGTGCTGTAAAGCACTATAAAGTGGTATAAGTCTAAGTACTATTGCTATTGTGTCCTGTTGGGAAAAGAACCTCTGTGTAACTAAAGCATTTACCTTCTTGGCAGCCCCTTCACACTACTAACTTACAGTATGCTTTCCTTGTAATTAACTATAATGTCATGAAATTTCTCACCTGCATCATAAATTCATTTCTCCCCAAATGAAAAGCCATTGGAAATACTATCCACTGATCACAGGTGCCTAGACACTTGGTGCTCCTGCTGGATTTTTGTTTGGCCAGGAAAGGCATCTCCCCCAGCGCTCATTAATTAAGGTCCACCCCATTTACAAATAATTAGATTGAACTTGTGCACCACTATTTTCATAGCAGACAATTCTTGACCTGGATTTATATTACGAGTCAATACAGCTGTGATGCACCAAAAGCAGCAGTGTAAGCCAGATACATATTAGCAACATGGAGAGGTATTTATTTGATACCCATTTTCTATGCAACTGTTGTCAGCAAAGAAGTAGTGTTTCCAGCTGTGAGCAATATATCTCAGGGCTGTTTGGAACAGGAGCCAAAAAGATGTTATGACATAATAAGCAAGAGAGTAGACAAGCTCCATTTCAAAACTTTCCCTCTCCCCTTTTGCCAGATGCTAATGCCTGGAAACAGTAATCTTACATTGGTGTCTAAATTAACTCCTCCTAGAAGGCAATGTATTCCACTGACCTGAAATTTAACTTGTAGTTCTTACCAGAACCCCAACCACTATCCGTAACACATATGACACAGATCTGACAAGAGTTTACTAGCACAGTGACAGCACAGAACAAACATGTCCATGTGGAATTGGGGACTGTAAGCTAAAACATATGAAGAACGGTTGCAGGAATTGGCTATGTCTAGTTTAATGAAAAGAAGGGCTAGAGGTGAAATGATATCAATGTCCCAATATTTGAGGAGCTGCTACAAAGAAGAGGGAGTCAAGCTATTCTCCAAAGCTCCTGAAGGCAGGACAAGAAACAATATATAGAAACTAATCAAGAAGAGAAGCAACTTAGAAATAAGAAGAAATTTCCTGACAGTGAGAACAATTAATCAGCAGAATGACTTACCTCCAGAGGTTTTTAAGAAGAGATTGGACAACCATTTGTCTGAATGGTATCAAGTCTCCTGCTTAAGCAGGGAGTTAAGCTAGAAGACCTCCAAGGTCCCTTCCAACTCGGTAATTCTATTATACATCCTTCTGTTCTGGAATTGTCTGATCAATTTTCACTGGGCTGCAAAGTAAATTGATAGCTGTCATATGTCGAATGGGCCACTCTGGGCTCCTTCAATGCTGGAAGAAGGAGATAAGATTTTGCCCACCCAGGAATGTGTTTTGCCCTGTTTGAAATACGTAACAACCCAAGAGATGGGATTGGGGCTGCTTTCCGTCCTGACATAATTTCCCTGAGGCATGATGCTACATTCACACTCATGTCCATAATTCATCTCCTGCTTGAAACAATCTCTACTGTGCCAGTTTCCTTAATGACCAAGGTACCCCTGACAGTGCTTAACATTTAAGAGTGCTGGAGCACCACGTTTGCCCAAAGAACCTTTTTTTTCCATTTACCGTACCTCAAAGGCCTTCTAATTTTTCTTCAGAGACAGAAATCCTTTAAGCCTATTGTATCCTTAGGCTACAAATTTACTGAGATTTAGGTTTCCAATAAGAGCGTTGAGATGAATGCCACCTTCTCATTTATGAATCAATTTTTGCCCATCGGCTTTTCAGCATTATTACTTTTTATTTTATTTTGCACTCCAAGGGCCCAAACTCAGAAATATATATGCTAGGGTAGAGAGAAAAGCCAAGAGGACAATATTTGAAGCCTTGACCGAACTACGGTAAATGCGTGTCCCATTTTCTCTTCCTTGGCTATTAAAATTTACAGCATACAAGACCCCCTCTAACCTCAACGATGCATCCTAGCAAAATTATGTACCAGACACTATTATAGGATGCTTACAATTACTTAAACATTCTACTTCCTTACCTATAATTCAGGCATCATAATCTGGTTTACAGTTCTGACTCTCTAATTTAGTTTTAAGGACAATCAATCGTGACCCAGCACAAAGCAACTTGCTCTATAACTGCAAACCACCACAAACTTAACATGTTTTGACTGTAAATAACATTAAAATCCAAACTAAACAGCTTTGTGTGTTCTAGAAGCCAGACACTACACCCTGCTCTATAAGTAAAGTAATGTAGCATATATGTGTTTGTTCTGAATCATGAATGCAAGACTTTTCCCAAGCAAATTTAAAAGATGTGGATTTTTTGGGGGGGCAGGGGGGCTAGCTGCATAAAGAACCATGAAATCCATTGTTGAAACTTCCCTCCTGTTTCCTTTTGCTAAGGTTGTTTTCTTGTCGTTAGCTGTCACGTCCTTCTAAGCTCCTACATCTGCTTAGTCACCTCCTTTACAATGACAAACAGTGGCATCTGCAGGATGTTGCTGCTTTCTGCCGAAAAGATGAAAGAGCCATTGTGACACCGCAAGGCGAACACACACACACACACACACAAACACAGACACACGCAAACACGTCCCTTTCATGATGCAAGGGAGAAAGGGTGGGATTTGTGTTGCGATGCCACAATGATGCTTTCCTCTTTCTTCCCCTCTTCACCTTCCCTCCCCTTCTGATGACAAGTGGTCTCATGCTACAAGAATGGTTTGAAATTTTTTTTTTGATTAACCCATCGCAGAGGGGAATTTTATTTATTTATTTATTTATTTATTTATTTATTTATTTATTTATTTATTTATTTATTTATTTATTTATTTAATATGCTGCCCTTCTCCGGAGACTCAGGGTGGCTTACAGTCTTTAGAGCACCATGCTAAGTGCTCAGCAATAGCCTTCATTCCATTGCATATGACTGCTTATTACTAGGGCTATTTTGGCCCCCCCAAGCGGCATTTTTTACAAAGTCAGCTTATTGCCCCCCAACAATCTTGGTAAATCCTCAATTTACCTACCCCGAGAGGATGGAAGGCTGAGTCAACCTTTGAGCCTGGTGGGATTCGAACTTGCACTGATTTGCAGGCAATTGAGCTAAGTGCTAGATGGTTAACAGCCTGCACCATTCTAAATTGAGACAAATTTTCACACACACACACACACACACACACACACAGGCACATGCAAACACACACACACCTCTTGTCTGTTTGTTTGTTTTTTTCTTACAGCCTGATCCTCTTTTAGGTGCAGTATGTGAAATGACGAGTAATGTTTAGCATTTTTTTGCAAAGAGGAAAGGGACTATCCTAAATATCTGTCAAAAGAAGCAGGCTGAGATAAGGCTTCAATCTATTTGGTTTTTTTTTTAAAAAAAAAAACAGCAACCAACCCCCTAGAGAGTATAAGAAATGGGTTCCTCTCTGCTGAATGTTGAAGCTCTGTAATGGAAGGTTTGTGGATTTCTGCATCCTTTGGACGAAACCTTTTTATCAGATTGGGAGTAAAAAACAACAACAACAACAACAACAACAACCAAAACAAAACCCAGGAGCGAAAGGCAAAAAAGAAAAGGAGAAGTGAAATTTCTGCAAGCTGCATCTCAGCAGACACGTTGCATAGCAATCAGGAGGAAAAGCCATTTCAAAGAGGATCTGAAAGCGTGTCAAATAGTTGGCGATTCAGCAAAAGAAAAAGAAATGGGTAGGTCTAGAAGATACCGGTTTTAAAACAAAAACAAAATAAACTCCAGGGATAAACACCAGATCCATGTGCTTTAAAAGCAAAGCAAAACAGAGAAGTGGGTCTGATTGAAAAGGTAAGAGGAACGTCTCCTGTGTTGCTTACGGAAAGCAACTGAGTGGCGACATGTTTCAAGAGTTCAGCGACAACTCTTCCTCCTTAAAGCACCTCCTTAGAAGACACACACACACACACCCCTGCAGTTGCGGGTGGTGATGCATCCTGAATTCCACTCTTTCTTGAAAGGGTTTCTTTCCCATGCAGCATTTAGGAGGGGAAAATGTGATGCCCCATAAATAAATAAACATACGAAGACATTCAGTTCCATTGTAAGTAGTTATAGCCTTGAAAAGGCACATTTCAGTGTGATGGAATGAAAACTTAATCCTGATATCCTGATCTCCCTCTCCCTTCCTCCCTCCCTCCCTCCCTCCCTCCCTCTCTCTCTCTCTCTCTCTCTCTCTCTCCCCTATACCTATATATCTATATCTATACCTATAGGTATAGAGAGACACAGAGAGAGAGATATGAGATGGAGGTGAGAGGGAGAGGGATAGGGAGGGAGGGAGAAAGAGAGAGATTAGGATTAAGATTTCATTCTATCATATATTTCAAGAGTATTTTGTAGGTCAGTAGCAAGCCATTTACTATTCAGCATGATTCTGTGGGCCTGTGTGTATGTGTACGTGCTTATGTGTGCGTGCCTGTATGGATTCAGATAAACTGCTTAGAATGGTAATTTATTAGCCTCACCTACATGCTAAATCTACAAATTTTCCCACCTTTCCATCAACAAAGAGAGATATTTAATTTAATCCATCATGCCTTCCTTGTCTGAAATAAGCAGATAGTAAGTCTTCCTCTCCTACATTTATGCACTTAAAATAATGTTGCTGTCAAGTACCTCCCCAGAAAGGCAGAAAATTACACGCTGCCACACATTTCATGTAGCTTTTGACATGCTAATATTTTCATTTCGTTTTATGACCACAAAGTAGGCTTTTTTCCCCTCTATAAAAATGTTGTTTGACAAGAAGTAGGGGAAAAAAATCCTAAAATATATATTCGCTAAGTCAGGTTTGCTAATAAATAATCCAATAATATGAAGCGGGCGGGAGACCGTTTCTGAGTCTTGTTTTGTCAAAATCGGGAAAATGTTTGCAATCTGAATAGAAGTTATTTGGGAAATATTCAGCAGTTAAAACATAACTCTGTCTGTCTGCCTGTTTATATCCATCCATCCATCCCTCTATCTCTATCATTTCTGTCTATCATCTATCAAAAAGCACTGTGCATCTCAAAAACATGAGATAATTAAAAGAGAAAAAAATATGTAGGGAAAGACAAACACGAACACATGTACCAAAACAACAGCAATGAAGAAAAATAGCAGGGGCTCAACAAGGCTCCTAATTCCAAAACTGGAAGCAAGAGTAGAAATTTTGGAACATCTGAAGGGTAGGAGATATGCCATTATCCAGGAATAGCTTCTTCTGAGGGAAGATGCCACAGCAGAGAAGGCCCACTTCCTAGGACCAAAGAGATGCCTTAATTTAATATCTGCCTTATTTTACTGGACAGGAAGCTTCTATTGGAGACTGATAGTCCTGAAAATGATTATGACCACCTGCCATAACCTTTATGACAATATTGATCTAAGGGGTTGACTTGCAATAAAGGCAACTCATCCACAATTCAATTATAGATGAGAGAGCTAACTTGGCTTTTGTCTATGGAGATTCTCAGTCATCCAGGTCATGGTTGTCCCAAAGGTGCTTTTTCAAGAGGCAACTGGACTTTCTGGTTTTTCTTTCAAGACGTTTCGCTTCTCATCAAAGAAACTTCTTCAGCTCCAAGAAAAAAACCAGAAAGGCCAGTTACCTCTTCAAAAAGCACCTTTGGGATAACTTGGCTTTTAATAAGGAGACTTAGTTGGGCATTGAAGGAGAAAAGATTATCCTATCTAAAATGTGCCCTCCTGAGTTTTGAGTCAACCTGGACATGGATAGGGTAAGATGGCTGTCATTCATGAGTCTCTGGTGGTCTCCAGGGACTTTGCTCCAGATATCACCAGATGTCAGACCCTCATTGTGATGTTAAACTCTATGGATCAGTGAGGATTGTTGCTCACTTTTTATTACAGTGTAATTGCATCCCTGCCTGGACTCCTGGGCTGGTGGATCTGAGGCTTATAGATCTGAGAGGTTTCAACCTTCATCTTTGAGCCTGAAGCAACATAGGAGTCATGGCCGCAATGGCAGCTATGGACCTAGTTCAACTTCTTCATGGACTGACATGCAATGTAGTATGTTTGTGTGCATGTGTGTCCTATTATGTGTGTTTGCTTTGGGGCATGGTGTGGTATTAAAGCCAATCCCCTGCCATAACCACTTCTGTTGGCCCTAGAGTTCCGAGCAATTTATCCTCACTGCAGGAAAGCAGGACTTATTATAACATGTGCCTGATGGACCCTGTGCAGTTTCGAAGGGAACTTGAAACTCTCAAACACAGTTTGGCAAATACCTGCATTGCTGGGTGGAATGAAGAGATAGCACTGGCTTGGCCAGAGTACAAAGAGCTGGTCTACTTGCTAGCTCTTCATTCCATTATCTTTTTATAGAGCTGTCTTTGAATCACCAATTCCTCTCCAGAAGCACCAAAGAGGATTTCTGTGCCAGGAAAGGAATGTTCACATTCACATCATTTCTGAATAAAGAAAGCAGTAACATATTTTACTCTCTTTTTTTTTTTTTGGTAAGCCTCTAATTACATTGGAGTAGATTTAGTAGGGTAGATTTATCAATGAGTATACCGATCCCAAAGTCTAATATGTATGTATCATATTGTGCAATATACTAAACCATGCAGACTCCTTTATGTAGGTTGCAAGCTGATAGAATCCTAATAGGAGGGAGTTGTCCTCAGCCATGTAATAATGTTGGCCTTCGGGAGGAACTGTTTTTGCAATCAAGGTTGTGCTATAGCTTCCTTTGACATAGAGATGGTGACACTTTCTAAGGACAACTGTGCAATCCTACAAGTTCCTTCCATTGGAAGAAAGATTCATGGACATATCTGAGCCATAAATAAAGCAACTTTCTGATGTTCAAGCTGCACTGCCATTCTTCACAGGAGGAGCACAAGTTGCCCAGACAGCTGTCAAGTCTCTCCAAGATGTAGTTTCTCTGGTTAACCTCTTCTTCCCACCTTTGTCTAATTTGAATCCCTCTATCATAGGCTTACAACACAGAAAATAAAGATGCTGGCCTTGTATTTGACACAACACAAGAAATATTATCTGTTGATGATATATCTGAACAATCAGGAAGTGGTATCCTTAAGGTTACAGAGAGAAATAAGCAAACCAATATCAAATGTCCAAAAATGGATGGGGAAAAGAAAAAAAAAGGGGATACTGTAGAACACAAGTGTCGAACTTGATCATGTGATGTTTTTTGCCTTTGTGGAGCTGGGGTGATCATGGCCTGCATGTGACTCTTCTGGTCCACATGCCATCATATTGACCAGCTGCAAGAGATGACCAGGCTGAGCCTGAAGGATGGGTCAAATGCACCATCAGTCATGAGTCCCTGTGTGACCACTAGAGATCTACCCTGATTTCCTTCTACTCTTATCTCCTGCTAATTTCCCTTGACTGTTAGTAGTTCAGATTCTTGTAGAGAGCTGAAGCTTGCAATACATCTTTATACTCATTTGGACTGCCTGAATCTGCTGACACAAAGAAGTGACATGGAAAGAAGAAGAAAAGAACAAAATAGAATATCCACCAAAAATAACATAAAACATAACATAAAATGTAGTGATGTGACATCAAGACTGCCGTCAAGCTCAAGGGCTGTTGGAATGGTCCTCGACTCCAAATGGTAAGCTGAGAATGTGACTGATTAATTCATGGATGTTTCTCAGGGTCAGGCTAGGAAGGTATCCTGCATAAAGCTCAACTCCATAACCCGTGAGGCATTAAATATTTATTGGCTATAATCAATGAAAATTTTACCTAACTGCACATCAATTTAAAAACAATCAAGACATTGAGATATATGTAACAGTAGTCCGTTCTGTTGTTGATTTTGCATCTTTCAAACATTATTGTACATGTATGGGGTAGTAAGTAGTTTATTACTTCTGAAAAAGCCCTTCTAGTAAAGCTAAATTAACTCTTCACATAAAATTCATCATAGCAGGGAATCAGATTAAATAGACCCTCAAAATAGTCATGACCCTCTTTATTTTCCTTCTCATTAACACACCCCCATCCACTGCCATGCAGGCAGTATTATACTTGTCAGCAAACTACACTCCCTTTCTGAATCTGCTCTGCTCTTGAGAGTTGAAATCTAAACAATTGATAAAACGGAATCCTCAAAAGGTTAATTTATTCTCCTAATTTGAACACTGTCAAAGTGCTTAATTTTCTTTTGAATTGCCTTTGTCTGTCTTTGTTTTTAAAGGCACATTTAACAGAATGCCTAATAAAATAAGCCAGCATGATGGAAGAAATGTCAGACCCAAACTTTTAATCTCATAAACTAACCTTCAAATGACTTTTAAATGGCTGCTAATATTGAAACATTGCTAACACACACACAGAGACATACACACACACAACACACACACACACACACACACACACACATATATATGTATACGTACACAGTTTCCTCCAAAAGAAGACCTATCCCAAAAATAAGCCCTAGTATGTTTTTATGCATATGCCTAATATAAGCCTAACCCCCAGAATAAGACCTACTTTAGCATCAATTCCATCTGGTTGCTCATGGTGACGCTGGCATGAGGTGAGGTGAGAGGGACATGGAGCTTACCTCAGGGGTTCCACAGCCAGGCCATTCACACCCCGACAACTGCCTTGTGGGTATGGTATTAACACATCGCTCAGCCTCCTGCTCTGTTGCAGTCACAAGCAGAAGTGGTCCCCGGAAATGTGGGGTCAGAGCCACCGCCTCAAAGCAGAAGACATGTGCCTCCCATATAGGGGGAAAAATAAGACACCCCCTGAAAATAAGCTCTAGTGCTGATTTTGGAGCACACATACACACACACACACACACACACACACACATTACAATCCATTACTTAATGACTAAAGTGGACCTGCCAAATCACATTTGCATTTCAGTGGGCTGGATTTCAAGTGTTTTCCTTACCAGGCTGGTAATGATCAAGTCAGCTCCTTTTGTTTCATGTTTGCAAAACCAATATGCTTAAAAAAACAACAGCAACATCACTTGAATTTTATTGGCTTCTCTGTTGAAAATGCAAGCCTTATCTTCTAAGGCCATTGCTTTGTCACAGCAAATTTATTTTCTCCTGCTGAAGTGGATTGTGCATATTACATCCAATTCTCCTTCCCCCAAACAAGGCTTTAACTTAGGGAGCAGCTGCTAAGTTAAGAATTTGTTCAAGATAAAAATCAATTAAGGACACACCAACAAGTAGATTTATCACCCCAGCTGGGCAGTGGTAGAAACCAACTATTACTCAGGTTAAAACGTAAGTGCCAGAATTAGGCTGTTGTATAATTTTATACAACACACGCTTGCCTTACTACAAATCATACCTTAAATCAGAGCCATCACCTTTGTTTAAAAGCACCAGAGCTTTTGCTAATATATCTGTTTCTCTCCCTCCCTCCCCTATCAGCTATTTTTTGCATGGGATCTTAAAATTAATATCACTGTGTCTCCCCTAGTCTGAAACACAAAGGTAAACAATTGTCCAACTTCCTTTTTTAAAACACAGCCCAATGGTCTTCATCATTTTTCAGATCTACTCTCACCCCAGAAACCTAAATATTCAAAATTCTTTATTGGCCAAGTGTCATTGGACACATAAGAAATTTGTCTCCAGTCCATAAGCTCTCAGTGTATGTATAAACAACAACAACAAAAAACCTAAAGTAATATACTCATAAGATACAAATAGACATTAATGGGAAAGATGAGAAGGAAAATAGTAATACAGACCTACTACCTGGGTAAATATTCTTAGACATAAGATAGTGCTGTGGAAATCAGGTGTTCAGCAGAGTGAGGGCATGAGGAGAAAGAACTTTGTGTCTAGTTATTTTGACATGCATAATATAACATAATATTAAATAAATATTATATTAAATAAATATAATAGTTGATATAAAGATTTTTCCCGATCAAATAATTGTACAATTTGCATCAGAGCTATCTATATCTTAACTGTTCCAACCCACCACATGTAATCCAGATACTGCTTTTGTCATAGTTAGATGTTGTTAATTCCATAGTTGTTAATTCCCTAGAAGCAAACTCCCTACACTTCATGAACACTTCTTCTCCATAGAATTATAGATAATTATATTCAATGTTAAAAAGCACCAAGAGGTTAGGGAGATGCTAACTTCTTGTTGGACATACTGGCTCCTCTTTAGATGACAGCTGTAGTGTACATCCAACTGTGGAGAATTCCCTCCCAATTCTCATTCAATCTGATAAAAGAGAACTTTATTTCAAAGTTTGAATGAAATTCTAATGGATGGAATGTGATGTCCCTGCACCTAATTTAGTTATGTGGTGTCTGAGAGATTAATCTCTGTGGATGACCTGTCTTTTAATTTTACAATTCCCTCTGTAGTGATCTGTTACTTTCCTGGTTTGAACATTTCTAAGAAATAGAAGATTTGTTTGGAGAAATTTGAGCTTATGCATCTCTGCACAGTTCCCTTGGTATCCATAAAATCAGGGTTCTTTTATTACGCCATCTTCGGTCTGATCTAAGTATGGTATATAAAATCATACATTGCAATGCTCTACCTGTCAATGAATACTTCAGCTTCAACCATAACAATACAAGAGCAAACAATAGATACAAACTCAAGGTTAATCACACCAAACTTGATTGCAGGAAATACGACTTCAGCAACAGAGTGGTCAATGTCTGGAATACTCTACCTGACTCTGTGGGTTCTTCCCAAAATCCCAAAAACTTTAACCTTAGACTGTCTACTATTGACCTCACCCCTTTCCTAAGAGGTCTGTAAGGGGCGTGCATAAGCACACCAACATGCCTACCATCCCTGTCCTATTGTTTCTTTTAGTTTTCTTATATGTACCCATTTCATGTATTCATAACTATATATATACTTATACCTATTATCTTGTAAGTGATTGACAAATCAAATAAATTCTAAATTTCCAAGACTCAGATATAACACAGGGTTACAATTCCTCACTGATTTATTGGGGGAAGAAACTTAAATGTGATCATCATCTTTTAATGACCTCACAATCCCTTGTGGGGTGGAGTCTGGGCAACTGATTTGAGCTGAGTGATTATTGGCCGGATGCCTTTCCTTTTGCAAATCCAGTGTTATATTCAGCAGATATATTCACATCATGCCTAGAGAGAGAAAAATCTGCCTCTACCTAGGATTGAACTCACAGCCTCCTGATTGTGAGGCAAGAGCTCCACCTCTAGGCCACTCAAAAACCTTAAATGTGATAGTAAATAGTTATTTAGAGTGAAATTGTAGGACTTTATGGCCTATAATAACAAGGTCTATTATCGTCTATATACAATGTACTCCACAGACAGCTCAACCAAAAATACAATAGGAAGGAAGCTAGCTAGAAGATTATTAAGTTACTCACTTCTAAGTTTGTGAAGATTCAGGATGAAGTGAAGGAAGAATGCAGCGACTTGGGTTTAAAACCAACTCTTTGGACCATTCATAAATCTGGCAAGACTTCACCAATCCCCAAATTTATCTAATCTGTTATAGTACAATATTAGAAAGCCCTAATTTAAAATCCAAAAAAATGACAGCTAATGTGAGCATTTAACACCATCACTATCAGTTAATCATCTGAAAATGATAGCCCTCATACTTTACATGGCATACATACATGCATGCCACTCACGCAAATGGAGCTGCATGCATGGGGTACCATCCCTTCCCCTCCACCCAGCTGATCCACAAAGTCAGAAATGTTGGGGAACTCTGCTCTATAAAATCAACTGAAGTCCTGCATAGCTCAACCACAATTGTTTTTCAGAATATCTAAAACTATAGAACATCTTTCTTTTTTTTCAAGTATTCACTTGAAGTTTCAGAAGTTATTAATTTTTCACATTGTTCTCCTCCTATGTGACAATCAACCAATTCACCAAGGAAGAAGCTAAATACAATCAGCACAAACATCTTATTTTAGGATTCATAACAAAGGCTATTGGATTATTATTATTTGAATACGGAAATATATGCATGAGAATATACCTGTTAAAATCAATATATGTATTTAAAAAAAAATGGTAGAGAAGAAACTAAAAAAGATTGTCATGTTTTAGGATGACAGCTTGTGATAGCAATACAATCTTCACATATTATAGCAAGAAAGTTAAGAAAATAATTAAAAAAACCACATTGATTATGTTTTCTCCTTATATACAACTCCCAAGATATGTATAATACTATAAATATTATTTCTCCCTACATACGACAGTATTTCTCCCCATGAGCATGACTTCCTCTCTATTTTTACTTTTAAAAGAGAAGGTACAGCCTGAACTTAAAATAATTTTAAAAAACAAAATATCTTGTCTCTATGCCTTACTGTCTTCTTAATGAACTTAAGACATTTACCTCATTGTAAATATCAATTATTGGCTGTGGGGAAACCTAGTCTTTGAGATTGAGCCTTTGAGATGTGGCTTAAAAAGGAATTTTTGTTTTGTGGTTCCTATTGAAACCTAAAGATTGATTTTTTAGTTTAAGATTAAGTTCTAAATGGGCATTGCATGTATTTCTCTATCAAGCCAAAGTATCAGGGAAAAGAAACTGGTTCTAAACAGCCTCTTGATTTTGTGCCCCATTTTAAACTGTAGATCTCTCAGATTTGATGTGCAATCAATTGATATGAAGAACAGAAGGGAAAAATAGCTAGCAACAAAATTATATTTGTTGTCTGAAGTTCTGAATCTTTGAAGGTATCTTGCCTGCTTCTACAGTAACTCATACAGTATAAAACAATGCAGGATAACAGAATAACAGAGTTGGAAGGAAGATTGGAGGTCTTCTTGTCCAAATCCCAACTCAAGCAGGTGACCCTACACCATTTCAGACAATCTCTTCTTTAAAGCCTGCAGTGTTGAAAACACCCACAACTTCTGGAGGCAAGTTGTTCCACTGATTAATTGTTCTAAATGTCAGGACATTTCTCCTTAATTATAGGTTGATTCTCTCCTTGCATTCTCCTTCCTTCCTTCCTTCCTTCCTTCCTTCCTTCCTTCCTTCCTTCCTTCCTTCCCTCCCTCCCTCCCTCCCTCCCTCCTTCCTTCCTTCCTCCCTCCCTCCCTCCTTTCCTTCTTTTTTTCCTGAATAATAGTGATGGGACATTATGCTGCAAAAGGAACTGAGAACCTGACTTAATCCCTTATGTAAAATCCCTCCCCCCAAAAAAAACAATGCCCTAGAAATAGTATTTCAAAATGAAAAGTTAATTTTCTTTGGCTTATCTTCTTGGTATCGTGTTGTTATCTTATCATAATCTCTGCTTAACTGCTCGGAATTATAATGGATAATAACAATAACAATGTAAGTAAGTACTAATGACTAGAAGCTGTAGCTATAGACTTTAAGTTGTGACATAAAATAGAAAATTGATGTAGTACATCCCCACTTGGTGTAACTCTTTGGAATTGGATTTCTGTCAAAACTAAAATGTTCAGATTCAACAAAAAGTTATGTAGGTATAAAAAGGATTAGCAAGAAAGAAAACAGGGCCTGCAACAAACTTCAGCTAAATCACTGAGAAATGGACAAAAAATGCTATACAAAACAACCTTATGGGAGGAAAAGTACAAGTCAGTGCAAAGAGAACTGGAAACATGCAATAGAGTTGCAAGATTAAAAAATGGGCTTGTGTTTATTTTATTCATTAACCGTGGTGGATTTCCCCACCACCATCTGTTTATCCAAGGGCAGAGATAAATACCTGTGTGCTATATACTTGGGCTATTATGATTCACCTGTTTATTCAGAGTTTACTGAATAATTTATTTAATAAATAAATACTATTTTAATGCAATGTTTGGACAATTGATTTAGGCAAAGGTGAAGTGGGAGGGATGAGGCCCTGTAAATATAAGCTTTTTAAGTTTGGCTTTCAAAATAGTTTGCATACTCTACTTTCTTCCTGATGCCATTTTGGTGGTTCCTAATGTTTTGGGCAGGCAGGCAGGCAGGCAGGCAACCTTTATTGTCACTTTTTTTTACTGTGGGCACACTGGCATAAATTAAAAATGAAATTCTGTTGCCTGTTCTCAAAAGTGTACACATACATATCATACACACATCCAGTTTTGGCTGCCACAATGTAAAAAAATATGTTGAGACTCTAGAAAGAGTGCAGAAAAGAGCAACAAAGATGATTAGGGGAGTGGAGGCTAAAACATATGAAGAACGGTTGCACAAATTGGGTATGTCTAGTCTGATAAAAAGAAGGACTAGGGGTGACATGAAAGCAGTGTTCCAACAATATCTCAGGGGCTGCCACAAAGAAGAGGGAGAACATTCCTGACAGTGAGAACAATTAATCAGTGGAACAACTTGCTTCTAGAAGTTATGAATGCTCCAACACTGGAAGTTTTTAAGAAGAGATTGGATAACCATTTGTCTGAAATGGTATAGGGTTTCCTGCCTAAGCAGGGGGGTGGACTAGAAGACCTCCAAGGTCCCTTCCAACTCTGTTGTTCTATTCTATTCTATTCCATTCCATTCCATTCCATTCCATTCTCACCAAACTGGTATCTATTTCTCTACTTGCATTTGTATGCTTTTAAACTCCTTGGTGTGCAGGAACACAATTGATTGGGCAACATGAAAGGTTGGTGGTTGCATGGAACATACCTTCCACCTTAACTTATGTTTTGACAATCTGCTGATATTCCAAAGTTGTTCCCGTGTTAGCTCTCATTCTACCTAATTATAACTACTTAATTCTACCCATTACCTTTTTATTTATTTTATTTTATTTTAATTTTGTTTCAACATTTATATGTCGCCCTTCTCCGGAGACTCAGGGCGGCTTACAGTCTTTAGAGCACCATACTAAGTGCTCGGCAATAGCCTTCATTCCATTGTATATGCCTGCTTATTACTAGGGCTTTTGCCCCCCCCCCCCCAAGCTTATTGCCCCCAACAATCTTGGGTCCTCAATTTACCTACCCCGAGAGGATGGAAGGCTGAGTCAACCTTGAGCCTGGTGGGATTCGAGCCTGCACTAATTGCAAGCAGCTTGCACTAAATGCTAGATGATTAACAGCCTGAACCACCAAGGCACCTTCCTCCTCTTTTACTTCCATCAACTTTGCTAAGCACAATATCCCTTCTGTTCTGCCATATCCTCTCATTACATGCTCAGAGTGTGACTTTCTGTTTGACGATAATGATTTCAAGAAACATTTTTTTTTTTTGGTCCTAATAATGTTGATGGTTCTTGAATTGCACAGTATTTTTAGTAATCCTCTTCAAAGTAGGAAGGTGTATAATATATCTTCTTTCTTTTACAGTTCCTCAATGCCCAAATTTTAGAAGCAGACATCACCAGTATGGATGGCCCATTCTGCAAATAATGTCTCGTAATGGACATCTATGAAGTTCAAATTCTTGTACTATTCTTTTTTTGCAAGAGGCTTCTGGGCACTACAGAAAATGAAAGATTAGGCTGTGTGGATTAGAAGGAAGATTATTAAAACACCATTACCTACTAAAGGTAGAGGCATCACATTAACATTATTTGTGTGTGTGTGTGTGTGTGAACGCACACACACATTCTCCAATTTGGAGTTCCATCACATAAGCAACTTTAATAGCAGACATATTTTGAACTTTAATCATAATTAAACTACCAACATAGAGATGTTCCTAATAATAATGGAAATTATAGTATGATTTAACTCCCCTGACATCATTTCACCAAGCCATTCTAGCATTAGACTTATTAAAATGTGGGATACTTATCATCTATAATTACCCAAACAATTTGTAATGTACTAAGGTGGAGAGGTGAAGACTGATGGAAAGAAAGAATGCAGTTTGGAAAACACAATTCAAACTAAACCCTTTATGACTACTCCAAGGAATAATGAGGCTTAAGATAAAGCAAGAGAGAGAGACTCTGAGGAATTCTAAAACCTTGTCTTATGTTATATTCAGATATTATCTTGAAATTATGTTGTTTCTCCTTCCTTCCTTCCTTCCTTCCTTCCTTCCTTCCTTCCTTCCTTCCTTCCTTCCTTCCTTCCTTCCTTCCTTCCTTTCTTCCTTCCTTCCTTTCTTTCTTTCTCCCACTGTTCTCACTAGAAGTTTAACAGATTATTTTTCTACCTACTTCATAAATAATAATTGGTGAAAATAAAGATAATTCTGGATCTTACATCAGTGGATTTATTGTACACAAATAGCTGATGTAGATAGGTACCTATATCATTTATCACTCTTTAAATATATCCTAGTTTTTTTGTTATCTCCTTGAAGATGAGTAAATATCTTCTGTTGCTTACAGGTATCAACATGTAATTTCTTCCAGCAGACACACCAACTTTCACCTTTTCTCCACTCTTCATCAGGGAACAAATCTCCTTCCCATCCCTACCATACAGTACCTCCCAGATTACAGCCCTATTATGTGGTTATCTGAATTATACATAATTGAAAGTTGTGCTTTGCAGCTTAACAGTGTGTTGTCTGTGCTCACGCACTGCCATGAAAACAGAGCTGCACACCAGAAGTTCTAGATGACAGCAATTTTCTGAGCTCCTGGAATGATATTTTAACCCTCAATAGCTTATAGATTGTAAAGTTTAAGATGATTTCAAGTAGAGCTGGAAGCAACAATTGACGGCATCCATACCGTATCCCGAAGTCTTCTTTGATGATTTTTTTTCCCCTTCCAGCTTCATAGCCCTGCAAATCCCAGAGAATACTACTGAATTAGTGTCTAAGGATGATTCAGTTTAGCCTTTTAATACAGCCAAGCTGCCCAGCATGCTACAATATGCTGTAGACAAAAATACACGAACATATCCATATTGTTCTTCCAGCAACAAGATAGAAAAGGTTGCTCTTGTTGGATGTTTGTTTTTTAACCACTCAATCTATCCAAATCCTCTTTAAGCACCAGGTGGTCTCAAATCTAAATACCCACTAGGATGGACCTTGCTTAGCTGCTGAGATTAATAGAAGTCAAGCTAGGGTGATCTATATTAAATCCTTTGCACCAAGCTTACACTGCATAATCAGGATCTTGTTGTCTCACATGAGATTTCGTGACTAGTTTTCATGTACAACCTGAGAACAGATCAAATGGTGTTCAAATCTAAATTCACAAGATTTTATATATGTTTAATCATGATATACTTTGCAGTCTAGTATATTTGTCCAGCAGAGGCAGTGACCATCCATAAATAAAAGGAAGAAAAACAAACTAATTCTATTTGTAACTTTCATTAATGGGTTTTTTTTTTCCTTTGAATTGACCTGATCATTTATCTCAGCCTTCAAATGCTTAATTTGAAATAACATTTGAGACTATTACATTTGCATATCCACTGCTCTAATTGTATCATTATTAAAATTACATTCAGCAAAAATAAGTAATTATCCTGAAACATTACACATTTAACGTGAGAACAGCGTGATTGCAAGTTTTGGACAAGTTTTCTTACTATTCAAATATATGAACATTTTTTAAGTGAATAAAAATATCAGCATCATTTGGCCATAAAACAAAGTGATTTTACCTCTGTATATTAGATCATAAACCAAATACCAAGTTACAATTTGTACAGCAGACACAATAAAGTCATGTTGTCAGGGAACAATTAATCATGGAATGTTGTGCTATTTGCTGAGGCAATTAATATTTTATGCAATTTTGAGCATGCAAATTTGTGATAGTGAAAGGTAACGGGCCACATTACTCAAACTTATGTGAACATTGTCCCTACTATCACATTAACAGCAAAAACAATCAAGTTATCTGATTTTTATGTTAGCTAAATAGAAGCTATCTTTTCCTATCTGTGGATGATATTTATAGCTTTAAAAGACCAAAGACAATTCATAAGTCCAATGAGAAAATGAAGTCTTCCCTATAGTATATTAAATAGCTACATAGTGGTGTAGTTGAAGGATTTCCATAAAGGGCAAGGTTGTTCTTGAGTAGGCAACACACAGTTGTGTGGTCGTGGTCAGTTGCCAGGTAGTTCCTTTCTCACTTTCCATAGTCCCAAAATGGTCTGTGTGGCTGCTTGTCAGGAGGGGAGGAAGTTTTGAAGAAGTTGTGCCTCAATCATTGCCTCAACCTTGGGGGTTGGTGGCTGTATAATAGATGTCATTTTAACTCACTCCTTTTGTGCAACATTTTCCCAGCAGAATTTGTAGGGAGGGAATACCAGCAAAGGAATAGGGAGATCAAAGGACAATCTTTTTTAAAAAAAATGAATTTTCCTATAGAAAATAGGCAATCTGTGTGAATGTGGAGAAGAACAATCTATCTCATATATGCTATGGTCCATACAAGGTCCTTAAATATGGGCAAAGGAAGACCTTGTGCCACTGAGATAAAATTCTGCTTCATCATCCGCTTTTAACAACCCCATAATGCCTTGCGGGATGGCGTCTAGGCAACTGAATGGACCTGAGGGTTTACTGGCCAGATGCCTTTCCTGTTGCCAGTGTGGAGTCTTTTTCAGCAAATATATTCCTAGAGTGCCCAGAGAGATAAATATCAGCCTCTACCTAGGAGTGAATAGATAAAATGCTGTCTCCCCCTCCTGTTACTGGCAAATATCATTTAGTAGTAAAGGAGAATATTTGTAACTCAGGGTAGATATGATGGATCCTTGGTATCCACAAACACCGACTAGCAGTCATAACATATGATGAACATTCTTTAATCTCACAACATATAGACAGATTTAACCATAGTTTCAATTGGGAAAATGTGACCATCTTAGATCAGGGCAAGTCCAAAAATGTCAGAGAATTCCTAGAAACCTGACACTCTGACAAATCAGCCATCAACAGACACATAGACATTAACAACATCTATAGGCTAAGCAAGAGACTAATGCCCTCCCCAAAAGGGAATAAAAAGACCCAAGCATTTCTCCATCAGCAATCAGCATCCAGATCAGCATAAATTAATTCCCAGGTTAACATCAGACCAGCAATCAAGTAAACAACTGCAAACAGCCCAACCAAATAATTTCTAAGACCACCCCCACAACAATGACAGGCAAGCCACTAGAACAGTGGTTCCTAAACATGGTAACTTTAAGACTTGTGGACTTCAATTCCCAAAATTCTCCAACCAGTTGGAGAATCATGGGAATTGAAGTCCACAAGTCTTAATGTTGCCAAGTTTGGAGACCTCTGCACTAGAATATAAATTGACAGCAAATAGCACTCCTTACTAGCACTGATGATGTTATCTAGTTTGGGTAATGAAACATCTGCAAGAAAACAAGCAAGCTCAGAGAGCAACAAGGACATCTAATGTCATTTAGTTTTAATCCTGTTTATTTTAAATACTTTTTACACATGCTATATTTGTATGACCTATTTTACTTGGCCAGCGTTGAATGTTATATGTCTATAATTTGAAGGTGCTTCTGAAACAGAGAAAGAAAGAACTTGAAGGATGATTCACAGAGAGGAGCAAAGTTGGACTCTCACTGTTGACTAAAAAGCACATTTATCCCAAAACTTCAAGCTTCCACCAAGCATATGGGAAAATGCTGTGGAAATCCACAATTTGATGGGAAAATTATGCAAAGGAGAAAGGGACAGCCAGTTTTCCTTAGACAGCCAGTCACAAAGCCAAGTTGTGACTTTTTGCAGAAGTAAAAAAAAAAAAAAATTCAGGAAAGATTAAATCAATTCAAAAGTGTTAACTGTAACAATGGGCCAAGTATTAACCTATCCGAAATCAGCTGCATGTGAAAAAGCATTCTCATATAGTCAGTGTCCTCCACAGCAAAACATCACATTCATAAGTGTTTTTGTGCAGCAAACTGATTTGTGTGATGTTTGTTCCATTCAATGAGAGGGAGGGAATGAAGGCACAAAACAAAACACAAATGAGGCTATTATGTGCACAGATGTCCACTCAAGTATGAGTTACTGATGGAGGATTTGGGCTATCAAATGTAGAAATTACACTCTAATCATGATTACAAGTGCCACAACAATACTAGGATTAAACACAAATTATGGCTGGAGAATAAATGAAGGAGTTACCATGGGTGCTATCAATAGGAGAGAGTCACATGTAATTACTCCAAGCACTGTATCTGGTAAGCAAGAATTGCATCTTAATAAACAGGATGGCCAAGAGTGAATAATAAAGCTAATGTTGAAAATATTTTTCATCCTTTCATCCAGCATGAATGATTGCTGGCTTTAAGTTAGCTTGGAAGAATTTCTGCTCACTGTGCAGGCGTTTTCATTAAGCAAAGGTAATTGTGTAACTCTCTTGTCTCTTCCTAGGCTGGGAAAATATGACAGTGGATTGCTGGCGCGCTGCTTCATTAAACCTGAAGAATATTTAACTCAGAATACAATCGGGTTTTGAAACCTCAACCTAATTGCAGCACCAAAATACTGAGAGCAGAACAGACTGGTATTCATCATCGTCAACAACAAACATTTTTTGCGCACCTGGAAAGCACGGCCCACCACGGGAAAAACACCCAAATCGAAAAGTACATAATGAAAACTATGTATGAAAGGGAGAAGGGAATGAGATTGTGCTTTTTAAGATGTAAACAAGCAGATTTTAATTTGGCCGTGCGTGTTATATAGTCCAACATCAATATTATAAGCTAATTATTTATATATACCTCTGTTCTCAAAATGAAAATATGCGCTTTTTCAAACAGATAAACAAATGGAAGTCCTAAGGGCTGGCTGTATAAAGCTTGGGACTGATTATCAGTCAGGCAAATGGAATAGAAATTACCCGGAATTCAATTATTCTATCATTCTATTCATAAAACATACGAAGAATGGTTTCAGGAACTGAGTATGTCTAGTCTGATGAAAAGAAGGACTAGGGGGTGACACCATAGCAGTGTTCCAATATCTCAGGTATTGCCACAAAGAAGAGGGAGTCAAACTATTCTCCAATGCACCAAAAGAAACAATGGATGGAAATTGATCAAGAGGAGAAACAACCTAGAACTAAGGGGAAATTTCCTAGCAGTGAGAACAAGTAACCCGTGGAACAGCTTGCTTTCAGAATTGCCTTCACTGGAGTATTTTAAGGAGAGACTGGACTGCCACTTGTCTGGAATGGTATAGGGCAGTGGTGGATAACCTTTTTGGGCTCCTGTGCCAAAAATTGTGCTTGCGTTAGCACGCACACACTCACATGCCAACACCCAGAATGCATTGCTCACCCTCCACGCCCCCTGCACATGAACACACGATCTTCCCCCCCCCCACACCACCCCCTTACCTGCACTGCACCTCACAGCTTATTGCACGGCTTTTCAGGCCGAATAGGCATGTTTCGTCCCTTCCTATAATACCGGAAGTGACGAAATGTGCCAATTCGGCCTGAAAAGCCTTGCAGAGGTTTTTTCCAAGCCTCTGGGAGGTTGAAAAAGGCCCCAAACTAGCTGAAAAATCAGCTGTGAGGTGCACGCATGCGCAGTGAGGTAAGTTTGCCTGTGGCTTGTGTCCTGGCACAAATGGCTCTGCATGCCACTTATGGCACGCGTGCCATAGGTTCAGCATCACAGGTATAGGGTCTCCTGCTTGGGCAGGGGGTTGGACTAGAAGACCTCTAAGGTCCCTTCCAACTCTCTTATTCTGAATTCTAACACAAAGAAAGTAGAACTAATCATCCTAAAAAGATGAACGTGCAAAGCAGTAGCATCAACAACAGTTAAACAGAATCTGAATTCTTTGTTTTTCTCCATTTGAAGTCTCTCCATTGAAATAGTTTAAAATAACAATAGAAGAGAATATTCTCTATATTCTCTTCTATTCAATGCATGCTGGTCTGTGACCGAATAAAGATTTGATTGCTTATTGCTCTGGGTTGAACTGTGAGTTTCTTGTTGCTCTCTCAGGTTGATTGTTTTCTTGCAGACATTTCATTACCAAACTAGGTAACATCATCAGAACTAGAAGGGTTTATTTCTGATGATATAAAAGTGACTTGCCATATGAGTATAAGCACTGATGATGTTACCTGGTTTGGTAATAAAATGTCTGCAAGAAAACAGCCAAGCTCAGAGAACACCAAGGACCCCACAATTTAAAATACAATGCCACAGACAAAACAACAATGGAAAATAAATGATCCATGATAATATTTGGGAGCAATGTCTATGTTTGTGTATATTTGAATATATTAAAATACTCTCATATATTAATTGGTCGAACAATGAAAGCAATAAGCAAAAAGAAAGAGGAAAATATATATTTCCCTTTAGACACACTTCCAAAGAAGCACTTATATTATCTATTCTGTGGGCCACATACTTACAAACAATTTTGTGTTATGCCACAACAAAATAATAACAACAACAACAATAACTGGAAAAATCATGAACTATCGTGACCTGGCCATTGAAACTATGCAATTATGGATGAAACATGCAACAGTGATATCCATTGTCATCGGGGCACTTGATATCACATCCAAACATTTTATAAAATACATCAAGAAATTGCCGCTTCCTGTAATAACACCAGCAGAGCTGCAAAAAAACTGTTCTACTCGGAACATGGTACATCTTAAGAAGATACTTGGTTCATACCTAGGACGCTGGCAGCAAGCCATCAGCGCCAGTCAAGATTTTTGTGATACATTTTAAAATGTTCAGTTGACTGAGTTTCATGTTTAATGAATAAAGTAAATAATAATAACAACAACAATAGACTACAGTCCATTTTGTCATCTGCTGTAGATTGGTGTGTTGAAATTAAATGTTGAAATTATATGGAGGATGATAAATTGCATATACACTGCCTCTACATAAAAAAAAAAAAAAAGTTTCCCGAGAATTGCTGTTTTGTGTTAAAATTTGGTGACAATTTTTTTTCTGTTGCAATTGATAATAATAAAGATCAGTATGTGAAATAGTAAAATGATGCAATATATCTAAATTGAAAAACTACAAGACACCTCCGTTATCTCAAACAACGTAGAAAGGCTAACTCTGTGTGATATTGTGATGTCATACATATCCTATTTTATCAGGCTTATCCAGAGTACTGGAACCAGACCTGCAATGCAATCATAACCAACCTGTGAAATTTTCAGTGCAATGCAATAATTTACTTAGGAACAATGCTACAAAAGGTCACACTTGCCCAAGGATGACATTCAAATTTTTGGAGTGGAAAAAAAAAGGGGGGGAATGGTGTTAGAAACCATGTAAGTGTGTTACCATTTACATTTTCACAATGCAAGGAGACAACTCAAGGCCAGGTGACGGAAACCAATCTAAAATATGTCTTGATTTTTCAAGCAAACTGGCTTTAAATTTGCAAACAAACAACAGTTTCCTTAAGGAATGATTCACAGAGATTATTAATCCTGCTCATGAAAGTACAAAAATAAAGGAAGAAAATTAAGAAGTCTTAATGTTCAATCAACCACAGAGAAAACAACCAAAGGCCAGTCATGATGGCTTGAAATTAAGAAGCTGAAGTCCAGCATATTTAGAAACAACCAAATGGAACCAATAAATTACATTAAAGAAATGACTTCTATATTGTATATTATCCAAGCCTTAGCAGTACACTCATGAATAAAACTTAGAAAAGGAAACAAGCCCTTTCTATTAATCCCGAAACCACACATGAACACAAAATAGTGAGTCCAAACAAATACATGCACCACAAGTAGCAACAATGTGATCCTTTCCTTCTATCCTTTTTTCCACTTGTATGTTTCCCCTCTATCTTCTTTTCTCAAATACCTTTCCTGATCTTATTATTGACTTTGATCCTTCAGCCAGTTTCAATTGTTGTCCGAAGGATGCTCTGGGCATCCTACACATTCATCTGCCTCCTTTTTCAGGCACTACCAAACCAAGTCTAAACGTCCTATCTCTGTAGAGGGATGTTTATGAAAGTCAAAAAATGTCACTCACCAGAGTTGGGGTCCGAGTTTCCATCTGCTTCGGTCCTCTTGTCCGGGGAGGCTTGGTCGTAGAATTCGTCCTGCGCCTGAACCAGAGGGAGAGGGTGTGAGACCAGCATTCCACTACCCACAGGCTCATGATCTCCTAGGCCACTGTCACTGCAGCTTTCCTGCGAACCATCGGGGAGGTGAAACGTAACACGACGTTGAGACTACAAAGAAGAGCACAGGACAAGCTTGATTAGTGCTCTTCTTTTTCTCTTTCACCCCTCCCTCTGTTTCGATAGATGGTTATATTTATGGTCGATCGCCCCAATCATTTCCAAATACGAGGGCCACCCGGACAAATTTTATATTTATTATTTTTTGTAAGGGGTGCTAACCTACACTCACGTATCAGGTAGTCAAAGATCTCCATCAAGTTACACAAGTTTTAATTAGCTATGCCTTTTTTTGCCAACCTATTTTTCCCCTTCCCCGATAATAAATACTGTATTCAACTGTTTTCCTTTTTACTGTACTTTTTTTCCCTGTAAAGATTCGACAAACACTGTAATAAATATATTACATATATTTGGTCTAGTCAAAGATTATACATATATATATATATATATATATATATATATATATATATATATATATATATATATATATATATATATACAGAGATGTGGACTATCCCTGACCTACGAACCTTCCGGGGCACATTAAAGACCCACTTTTTTCAACAGGCCGGTCTGGCCTAGTATTATTAAAATGGTTTTTAATTTTTTAACTTTTTTACTCTGTTTTTAGTCTCGTTGTACTTTTAATCTTCAGCCATTAATTTAATCTTTTTAAATCTATTTTAAACTTTTCTCTGTAATAGTATTGTTTTATTCAGGCTGTACACCGCCCCGAGTCCCAAGTTGGGAGAGGGGGCGATATATAAGTTTAAATAAATAAATAAACAGTAGATACACACAGACACACAAACAAACATGTCTCTGGGCAGGTATTTAGTAACTAATCAAATTTATAGAAAATGTCGTTGTTTTTGCATATGGAATTGTTGCTTGGGGAGTCCAAATCCAACTTGAAATGAATTTATTTCCCAAAGATACCCATCAGAGTTCCTATACCAGTCATGTCAGGAGCCACCATTCAAGGTGCTTCTAGATTGAAAGGATTACTGGTGACATCACCATTGACTATAGGGGTACCTATGGGGGCTCCTTTCATGTCTACACAAGGAGCTGGAGCGAGTGACAGAAATTCATCCCCGAAATGCAGCAGCACTGAGGTCTCAAACGTGAGCTTAACCCGGCATTCTAACCACATGAGCCACTGCACATCACCCATTAGAGATAAATATATATTTTCTGCAGAAAGCAGCATTTCTTCTGATTGCATACAGTTGCATTGCTGAAAAGCATTTTCACACTAATAAGGGACAGTGGTAGGAATGGAAGTATTGCACTGAGGTGGCTTGACTTATGGGGCACCATAAGTGGGTCGAAGAGGTAAAAAAATGTGATGAGATACAGAGTATCTCCTTTTTTATTTCTGGCACACCTATTATTGTGTAACACTTATCCAGGAACAACAACTTAAATCTTTGATAGTATTTTTTTAATCCCAACAACAGTCCCTACCATCATTGGTTAATGCCAGAAATAACCAGACTAAATCATCCTATCATATCTAACATGCTACTTATCATGCTATTGTTATACGTATAATTTTGGGTAGAGTAAAAGAGATAGAAACATATGGATAAACGTCCACTATCTATGTTGAAATCTTTGAATTTCCAACCAAAAAGGACACCTTAGAGCTGAAATCCATTACTTCTGGAAGCGGGGAAAATTGAACTACATACAACCACATCCAGATATGTCTCATAAGAAAGGTCAAGTTGCAAAATCAGTATGAAATAGTTAATCTTTCCTGGACTGAAGCAAAAGTATCAATGACATATAAGAGTTTTTATTTAGAAGCAAACAATATATTCCTCCCAACAGAGAGGAAAAATGTGGAGGTTTTTGTAATAGTATCACTCACACCCATGCATGCAAACCTACTCCCATGCACAATTAAGAGATGTCAAATTTAATTTGCTTACAGAAGGGACAAAGAAACAACACTGAAACAGGAAGCTGTAGCTTTCTTTTGCAAGCTTCAGTACTTCGTGGAAAGGGCTAATGTGAATACACAGACATTTATGCCAAAACATTGTTTTTTTCAAGTGGTTTAAATGTAAAATTGTTGTGTATGCATGTGTGTGTGGGTGTGTGCATGCATTGCATACACTTATATTCTACAACTATTGCACAACTTGGTCCTATCATCTGAATTTAAGATTAGGGAGATACATCTTATCTAGTTTTTTTTTTCTGCTTTGATAACCTAAAAAAATAGCTGATTTAATAAGCTGCATTAAATATGTGGCTCATTAAAGTAGTCATGTCTTATTTCAGGTTTATTGGCAGATGGAAGAGGAATGAGCGCTCTTTAATAGGTGCTGTACTTGTTTCCCAGCATTTCCAACACTTCCATGGGAGGAAGTTGAAATATATACAATCGCTTCCTTATATGTTTCATTTTCAATAATATGCATAAGCTCTCCTTTTGAATTTTGAAATGAAACACAGAAGCTGTATGCTTTGTTTATTTAATGGCATTTTGCTTCATCTCAACACTCTTAATTTAGCGCTGTGCAGAGTTGGGTTCCAGATAATGCCAAGACTACTGTACATACACAGACTCTGTAGTACTTAAGTCCAAATAAACCTAATTAGGAAGATAGATGAACCTGGTCACCCATCTGAATACTGTAGCATTTGGACTTGAAAGGCTTGTTTGTAATTGATGAAGTGAGTTTTCTAACAAGGTTAGAAGGCTTCCTTACAGAACCAGTAATTAAAGTGGAGATGTGACCTTGAAAGATAATGATTCTTCCAATCAAGTCTGAAGTGACAATTACCATTAATCTCCAGTCATATTATTATGTCTGCACCATTGGAGTATTATTAATACAGACCAACCCATTCGGGTTGTGTTTTAAAGACTTACTGAGACAAGTTTTTGCTTCAAGTTTTCATGAATGAAGGCAGATATATGTGTCTCAGAATAATATTGCAGGATCCAATCTGGCTCTGTCACTGAGACCAGAAGTTTAGTCTTCTAAGTTTTGGGACATGGGTTTCCACAGGAAACTTATCTCTACTGGAATCAGGGGTGGGCTGCTGGGGGTTCAAAGGGGTTCAGGAGAGCCCCTAGCTAAGTTTTTATGCAGTTTGAAGAACCCACAAATCCCACTCCTGGCTGGCCCCATCCACCTCTCCCCTCCCCCCTCCCGGAGACCCCATGTGGCCCATTTTGGATGCAGGTAAGTGCACAGAGGCTCAGGAAGGGCAAAAAATGGGACTCCCAGAAGTTCAGGAAGGCTGGAAATGGGACCATTTCCAGCTTCCAGAGAGCCTCCAGAGCCCAGGAAGGCCATTTTCACCCTCCCGGAGGCTCAAAGAATCCCTCTGGAGCCCAGGGAGGGCAAAAATGCCCCTCCCTCCAGCTGTGGTGCAGGAGGCCGATTAGGTCATGCCCACTGTGGCCATGCCCATCCAGCAATCAGATAGAGAACCTTTGCTAACATTTTTGAAGCCCATCCCTGACTGGAATGTGTACTTTGGTCTACTTTATGAGTCATATTAATGTGATGCCTAGGTGGGTGTGGCTTCCTATTAGTTGATTGGTTCGATAATCTTACAAAGATAGAGAAATGATGGAAGCCTGGTAAACAGGCCCCTTGTCAATCAACAGATGTACAACAACTGATGTACCACCAACTTACCAAATACTTAGGTGATGTACCACTAACCTACCAAATACTTAGGTGCCAAGGACTTGGCAGCCCACAGAAACAACAATCCAATAGCCAGCCATCAATATATCAATTAGCCAATATGAAGTCACAGGCAACCAAACCCTACATAAATATGATGCATAGAGTAGACCAAAGCACACATTCCAGTAGAGAGATGTTCCTTGAGGATGGGCTTCAGCACAAGTCTGAAAGCTTGAAAGACTAAACCTGTGGTTCCAGTGATTGACCTGGATTGGATCTTCAACTTTTACCTCAGCTTTTCTCAACCCTTTTCTACCTTCCCCCCAAAAAAATAATAATAATAGGAAACAACAGACTCAAGCTGCAATGCCATTTGATTGAAAGTATTGGGATATTTCTACTAGGAAATATTCAAGATCTTGGTTTCTTCATTCGGGTGTACGCCTTTTTTTGAAATAAATGGAGGGTCTCTACACACCCTTCCCTGGGACTTTGGCCCATTGAACCCAATGAGGCTTTCTTCTGAGATGACATATATAGAATTTCATTATGACTATTATTTCAATATACATAAAAATGTGGAACTCATACATTTTTAAAACCACTCTTTTCTTAACATTGTTCAGATAAGAAATCATTATGTGTTACTTACTAGACAATACTGACTTTTATACAAAGCCTGGTTCTTGTGATTAGATGGTATGAATATTTAGAAGGTTCCTCTTTATCTTTTTTTTTCATTGTGGTTATGTCATTCTTATTGTAATTGCACAGTATAAGTTGCAGAGTGTAAGTTACACATGTATTCTTTGTCACTATATTTGAAATCACAGCCTGTAACAGACTCAAACCTGCAGTCCACTTAGCACGAATATTTAAAACTAAGATTAGAAAATGTCTTTTGTGCTGTTCCAACAAACTATAAGGTAATATAGTGACAAACAAATTAAAAGCTAAGTTCTATTGCTTTTTGTGAATGTGAAGTGAATGATCAGATGCATTTAACAATTGCAGTTATGCCAAAAAGAGAAAAAGTACCTTCCTTTGGCTGGATTCCGTACTGCCTTCATATATACTTATTTCACAATGTTGAAATATTGAATGGAAAGAGTGCAGAGAAGAGGAACAAAAATGATTAGGAACCTGGAGGCTAAAACATATGAAGAGTGGTTGTAAGAAGTGGGTATGTCTAGTCTAGTGAAAAGGAAGACTTGGCAAGACATGATAGCAGTTTTCTAATAGTTGAGGGGCTGCCACAAAGAAGAGGGAATCAACCTATTTTCCAAATGAATAGAAACTAATCGAGGAGAGAAGCAACCTAGAACTAAGGAGAAATTTCCTGACATTGAGATCAACCAGTAGAATGGCCTTCCTTCAGATGTTGTGGGTATTCAAGAACAGACTGGAGAGCCACTTGTCTGGAATGGTATAGGATCTCCTGTTTGAGCAGGGGGCTGGACTAGAAGACCTCCAAGGTCCCTTCCATCTCTGCTATTCTATTCAATAAATAGAAATGTGTCAAAGAAAAATAATGTAGGTATAACATCATAAAGACTATTACCAATTTTTGCAATGTACTCACAGTGGGTCAATCTTTCAAGAAGACTTGGATGTTGTAGCTGCCCTAGTTTGGGTAACACAATTGTGAAACACTTACCATTGAAGTATTCAATCTTACATTTCTTAGGATCTAACTATTTACAGTATTGTCTACCCATATAAAAGCCCAGCCTGAAAGCAGAACATAACCCTGGTTAGAATTTAAGTAGGGACTCAAGGAATATTCATTTATGATTTTTTTAAATGTTCTCAATCATCCAGGTCATGGTTGTCCCAAAGGACCAGCCCATGTATTTCCACTGCTCTCCTTTCCTCTGCCTTCTGCACCTGGACTTTTTTGGTTATTTTCTTTGAAAATCTTTCTCCAGAACTTAGAAAGCTTCTTGGATGAGAAGGAAAATGTTTTCAAAGGGAAAAAGTAAACAAAATTGTGTTACTTTTTTCAAAAAGCACCTTTAGGATGTCTTTTAAATGGTTTTATAGTTCTCAGCTATTTGCATATGTGTTTCACAGCCTATTCTTTTTAGTGCTGCAAAAATGTTTTAAGAATAATTTTAAACCATTCCATTGTTTGAACTGCAGTTTTATGGGCTAGTCTGAACTCTAAACAATAGATTGCATGCAGACATCCCTAATCCATAAACAAATATGAGATATGGATTGTAACTTCTTTTTAGAAGTTGTCAATGATGTGCACTATCTTGCACTACATAAAAGAAGGTACTTCCACACAACATGGAGGAATGGAAAAGAAAATCAAGGACAGTCAATTATTTTGACCCATCTCCCCAAACATAACAAACACTCTATAGTTGAAGCAATGATTCCTTTATTAGGAGTGCCAGAAGCCCCGGCAAAAAGTTTATTTTCACCTCAGACTAACAAGTAAGTCTGTCTGGAGGGGGAGATGAAGAGTTGTCTGCCACATCTATTCATCTCCACCCCTGCCTTTTATTCCCAGGGTGGGGCTTGTTAGCAGTGGTCCCAAGGACAGGCTCATAGATTTCCACTGCTCTCCTCTCCTCTGCCTTCTGCACTTCCATACATCAGACACTGGACCCAGCTGTTCTTCCTCTTCCTCATTAGCCATCTCCAGACCTGGGGGCTGTTGACTCTCCATCTGAGGGCTGATGAATGGCCCAGGCTCCACCTCTGTCTCTCTTTCTGCTAGCTGCATTCCGTTTTCTCCCTCAGAGATGCTACCCCATGTCTCCTCCTCATCTGATTCAGTTGCCAACAGGCAACAGCATCAACAAAGCTCTAAAAAGAAGTTAGTGGTCCTATCAAATTAAGCATAAAAAAACCAACAACCCAACAACACTGCTACGTGAAATTTCTCAATATTTTATCTTTGAGTCTCAGGGTTTTTTTTAGCAGCCAATCCCCTTTTGGTCCCTCAGAGCTTTAAATGAACATCTGCAACAAATGTGTTTGTTATTTTGCTGAACGTAACTAGGCAGTCAAACAAACAAACAGACATGAATGCTAGTTTCTCTATCATGATTAAGGGAGAAAATGATTTTTTTAAAAAACAGATGGGTTCATTTCTCCCTTAGAGAATATTTATAGGTCAAAAGGAAGAGCTGCAGAACATCTATTTCTTCTTGCCATCTGTGAGTTATGCACAATCGGTTTGGGTTTTTTTTTTAATAAACAAAGAATTATGTGTCTCCAAATGTCACAATATGGGGCATGGGTATGGTCAAATTATTTATCATGCAAGCAATATTTATTCATACAGACTCTGGTTTCAGTTTAGGCATAGTCTAAAACCACGAATCCTATCAGGGTGAACCAAACACATTTCTCAAACAGGGTGGAAGAGAGCAACAGTATTTTTTTTTTTCCTATCTATAAATATTTCTCACTCTGGCTATTTTTTCCCCCCCTTCTATCCTCCTCACCTCTTCTGCCTAAGGTCTGACACATGTGATGAAAACCCTACTTTAGCTTCAAATCAGCTTCCAGTGTCTGGAGCTATTAGACATAAAAGCAAAGCAAAACAACCCCCCCAAAAAAACTCCCTACAGCTGAACTTCAGTTGCATCCATCCAAAAATTTTCACCTGTCCCAAAACATGTACGGCATCTTAATTTTGGAAGAATATCCACGTTTGTGCTTATCTATTCTTTGTTTGTTGGGGTGGGAGGCTCATTCTGAATCATACTTTCCATGGTACATGATAACAATGTTCCAATATTTGAAGGGCTGCCACCAAAAAAAAAAAGAGGGTGTCAACCTATTTTCCAAAACACTAAAAAGTAACACAAGACACTTGACTTCAGAAGTTATTGATGCATCATTACTGGAGGTTTTTAAGAAGAGATGGACAACCACCACCTGTCTTAAATGGTATAGGGTCTCCATCTTGAGCAGGAGGGTGGGCTAGAAGACCTCCAAGGTCCCTTCCAACTGTGCATACAGAATAACAACTCTGTTATTCTGATGCTCTTTTTTTTTAATTTTTTTGTAATGTAGATTGCAAGTTGAACACAGAGAGACCAAAAGGAGGGATCAAAAATCCCAAAAATGGCAAGGGCAAGGTTTTGCCTCTTGTATTTCTGTTGATCATGGCTGATTTTTTTTTTTTCTTTTCCATTTCCCACAGGAATAAAAGATGCAGCCTTTACATATCTGGGGGGAAATACGGAATAAATGGGGAGTACTCGATAGAGCTATGCAAAAGGTTGCAAATTGAGCCCTTAACTGTAATTCCTTAAACCAGGGAGGTCAAACTTGTGTCATCACGGGAAGTGTCACATGATGTATTGTGATTTTTCCCCCTTTGCTAAAACAGGCGTGTGTGTGGTCAGCACATGACGCATTCGGCCTGCAGGCCACAAGTTTGACACCCCTGCCTTAAACTGTTCTCCAATCAAATAACACACAACTGATACAAGCTCAAGGTAAACCGCTCCAAACTCAATTGCAGAACATACAACTTCAGCAACAGAGTGGTCAGTGCCTGGAATGTCCTACCTGACTCCGTTGTTACAGCCTCAAACCTCACCGCTTCAATCTCAAACTGTCTACCGTGGATCTCACCCCATTCTTTAAGAGGTCCTTAAAGGGGGCATGCATAAGTGCACCATCTCTATCCTACTGTCCCCATTTATCTGTATTTACTCCCTTTGTTCTTGTTTATGTTCATACTTATACTTATTATCTTGTACATGTTTGACAAACAAATAAATAAATAAACATCCAGCTGATGGACAATATTGGAAACTGGGCTATATGAGCCTCCCTCATATAAAAGTCTTCTTTTAGCCTTTGAATCTGAAGTACATTTCTTTTTTTCCCAGCCCTGGTAGAGGAAAAAGAAAATGCTTCTACCTTTCTCACCCTATCCTGGATTCTCTTTGGCAGCATATTAAAAACTGACTTTTATATGCAAAAGTTAGGCTGCTGCTTATCAGAAAGCGAGCTGATGCCGAGAGTCTGATAATTATTCTCAGAGGAGCTAGGCTGTGCTTATACTGTTAGAAGTGTCACTTATTGAAGCTTAGATGAAATTTCATGTGGGGATAAGAACGTAAGAAACTTCTCATTGATGTTTAAAGGGGGAAAGAAAATAAGAGCTGGGGAATATCCCTTTGGTATTCTGTTCTGTTAGTCTTCTTTAACGGAACGTGTGACCTTGGCAATTTAGGGGAGCATGGCCCTTGTGTAAAGGTAGCAAGCTTTTATCTAAAGCAATACAGTCTTCCTTGTACATTATGATTAACCTCTGTTTCAAACACTTGACTTTGAAAACTGCACACTTAAAGAGATTTGGGGTGGGGAGGGGAAGGTATGTTTGTAACTGTTGAAGCCAAAGCCTCCACAGAACATAGATAAAACTCACTGCAGAGTTCTATGTAAAAGCATGGGAAACAAATTCATAATTTACCAGCCAAATTATAACAGATTAATTGGAAATCTATCTATCTATCTATCTATCTATCTATCTATCTATCTATCTATCTATCTATCTATCTATCTATCTATCTTTTTAGATATGCAGATATGTAGATATGTATAAAAGCAAAATATTATTCACACATCATCACAAAATAATCAGAACCATAATGCCTACAAACTTGAAATTTGGCACATATGTTCCTCTTTGCTTCTAGGTGCTCACTAAGAAAGGATTTTTATAATTAACCACCAGACTATTAGTACTTCCTATATGATGGTGATGATGATGATGATGATGATGATGATGATGATGTTGTTGTTCTGATGCTATTGAGTTCTACTCCCCCTTCCTACCTGAAAAGGAATATGTTCTACATGCAAAACACAAGCAGAGGAGAGGAGTTTCAGTTTCAGTTTTAGTTTCACAGCAGCAACCAGCTTTAGTACAGAACAGTTGAGCTAAGCCACGCCCAGGCTCCTTGCTGTCTCCTTGCTCACACAGCAAATACTATTTCAGTTTCCAAACAGCCCTCAACTCTCTCACACACTGACAGGATGCTAGCCAGATGAATACCGATGGTTGCTGGACAGGCACATTTTTTTCCCCTTATTTTCCTCCCCCAAAACTAAGCCCAATCACATAGTTTCATAGTGAAGCACAGGTATCGAGCTAGTACATTATAGGAAGATTTCCAGTATACCATGAAATCACTGCTGGTTCAGAGTCCTTGCCAGGTTGTGATAACTATCATGACAAAGAAACTGAGACACTGTGTGGTTGTTGATATCCATCTTTATATGTCTATGAAGGTTCTCAATCATCCAGACTGAGGGGCAAATAACATAGGTTTTGTCATTTGTTAACTAACATGGTTACTTTGTATTTTAATTTGATCTATTTTCTCTCTTTTAAATCAATGTTCAGATTTATTATCTTTTAACATTCCTAAACTGATGAACAAGTTGGAGACTGGCTCCAGATAATAAAAAAAGTTTGTTAATACAAATTGGGGTCTGGCTTATCTCTTTTGTGAACTCCAAACAACCTTCTTCCCTTATTTATTTATTTTTATTTATTTATTTTGTCAAGCACTTATAAGATAACAGGTATAAGTATAAACATAGTTATGAATACATGAAATGGATACATATAAGAAAAATAAAAAAAAAACAATAGGACAGGGATGGTAGGCACATTGGTGCGCTTATGCATGCCCCCTACAGACCTCTTAGGAAAGGGGTGAGGTCAATAGTAGAAAGTCTTAGGATAAAGTTTTTGGGGTTTGGGGAAGAAACCACGGAGTCAGGTAGAGTATTCCAGACATTGACCACTGTTGCTGACATCGTATTTCCTGCAATCAAGTTTGGTGTGGTTTACTTTGAGTTTGTATCTATTGTGTGCTCTTGTATTGTTATGGTTGAAGCTGAAGTATTCATTGACAGGTAGGACATTGCAATATATAATTTTATGTACTATACTTACAGTAGATACTTAGCTCCTTTAGATATCAGACCTCATTTTAATGAACATGTGTGCTGTTATGGGATGCAAATAGGTAACATGTTTGACTACATGTAACTGATTTCCTAGGCAAAAGGGAGGTGACTTTTATCCTGACCAATCAACTTTCCTTTTTCCTTGTTATGTTAACTATAAAAGAGGGTGTAAGCTAAGGATTGGCGTTCCCTCTTTGCATAAGAGGAATCCCTTTTGTCTGAATATTACCTAAGTACCTTTGAGACATCCATCTCTAGGTCACACACGTTAAGACCCATATTATAATTACGAAGATGGAGAAGAAATTGCTTGATTTTGCATTTTAGTGGGAACTTGTTTTATCTAAGCACTCCCAAGTCTATGAATGAACTATATAACACAACTATTCGGCAAACCCTGTACTGTGGTAAAGTTTCCAGCTAAAGAAACTGCACCCAAGTAGAATAGAATAGAATAACAGTTGGAGGTCTTCTAGTCCAACCCCCTGCTTAGGCAAGAAAACCTACACCACTTCAGACAAATGGTTATCTAATCTCTTCTTAAAAACTCCAAGTGTTGGAGCATTCATAACTTCTGGAGGCAAGTTGTCCCACTGGTTAATTGTTCTAACTGTCAGGAAATTTCTCCTTATTTCTCAGTTGCTTGTCTCTTTGATTAGTTTCTGCCCATTGCTTCTTGTTCTACCCTTTATTTATTAATGTATGAGCATAGAATGCTGGTTAAAGTTTCAAAATCCAGAATGGGGAGAGAGGGTCTACTTTAAAGAAACCTCTTTCTTTCAACCCAACCTATGCTACAAGCATCATCGAGTAATGATGGATGTTAACCACCCATCCCTGTGGCTTTAATTCCACGTCTCCAGTAATAATGACTCAGGCAGGTAAAGATTATAGAAATGTGAAATCCTTGGTGTTCTCTGTTGTTTTATCATAGGCATTTTATTACCCAACTAGGTAACATCATTACTGCTAGTTGGATTAGTCTGGCTAGGGAAACAAAGCAACCACTTCATAAACACATGGCACAACACCGGAGAACCAACTCATCAGGATAGGATTCAGCAGCCCATCTGAATCAAAAGAGTGACAAGGGTCATTTTTTTGAAGACAGCAAAGTTCACATTCTGGACAGAGAGGACCACTGGTTTGAATCATGAGTCATAGAGGCCATCTATATTAAAATTGATCTGCCCTCCCTCAACAGAGGGGGAGGGATACAATGCCGCCTATCTCCTGTTTACAACACAGTCCTTTCAGCAGTTCCAAGAAAGTTCCACACCCACTTACACTCTCATTCAGGTGATTCTGAGAATATAAACCCCAGGTGGCTTCAGTGACTGTCAGAGAGCTAACTACCAACCTCAGAGTGCACACAATCATATGACTGCAAAGAATATAAATCTTTCTATTCCCTTCCAGTCAGTTAGAACTGAAGAAGCTTCTTTAATGAGAAGCAAAAAAAAATTAAAAGAAAAATCCATGAAAGTCGAGTTGCCTTTTGAAAAAGCACAACCATGACCTAAGAATTTCAACCGTGATTAAGAATTTCCATAGATGCTCAGCAATGGTAGGGTTCAAAATTTTTTACTACCGGTTCTGTGGGCATGTCTTGGTGGGTGTGGTGTGTCTTGATGGGTGTAGCTTGGTGGCTGTGGCCTGGGAGGATACTGTAAAATCTCCACTCCCACCCCACTCCAGGGAAAGGTTACTGCAAAAATCCCATTCTTTCCCCATCCCACTAACCTGCTTTCCAGTTCCATTATCCTGTGCAGGGCATCAAAAAAAGATCAGCTCATCGGGGACTCCAGAGACAGAGAATAAATGGGGGTGGGGCCCATCAGAGGTGGCATTTGCCAGTTTTCCGAACTACTCAAAATTTCCGCTACCGGTTCTCCAGAACTGGTCAGAACCTGCTGAATATCACCTCTGATGCTGAGCTACAAATATCTTCTTCTGTTGAGTTATAGAAATATTCAATCACATTTTTAATGCTCAGGATGATGTGCATATCATTTATTTACTTCAAAGCAGAGCTAGGAAATACGCAAAGTTAAGGCAATTCTTTTAGTTGCATTAAGAAATTGCATGTTCTCTTCTGATCCCTTTATATTCTAGCATCCTATTACCTGAACATGGAACACACATTAAAAATATCTTGTTTTCCCAAAAATAAGACCCAGCCTTATATATATATATATATATATATATATATATATATATATATATATATATTGGCCACCAGAAAAGGCACCAGGTCTTATTTTGGGGGGATGTCATCCACTGACTAACCTCACTTGCGTGCATCGCCCCCGGCCTCCTTTTCAGTAACAGAGGCCTTCAGGAACTTCTTCTGTTGCTGGCAAAGCTTTCCTGAAGACTTCTGCAGCCAATAACAGAGCTCCAGATTGATCCAGAGCTTTGTTATCAGCTACAGAGGCCTCCAGGAAAGCTTGCCAGCCTTGCCAGCTGCAGAAAAAAATGGACCAGAGAAGCAGCTGTTAGGGTGTGCAAGGCCTGGCTACAACTATCCAAATGTAAGTAGTATGGCAGCTCCATCCCCTCATCCCCACCCTAGCTTAATTTTTACCTGTGCACTCTGGAAGTGGGCAGGATCATAATTAGGGCTTATGTTGTTGGGTAGGACTTACATTGGGTATACATATAAAAATCAAGTTAGGACTTACTTTCACAGTAGATCGTATTTTTGAGGAAACGGGGTATATTGTAATAATCTCCATTATTAGCTGCTTTTCTCTGCTTATGAGAGAGCAATAGTGGGGCTGAAATAGCTTTTCAGTGCAAATCTGGAGAGGGAACTTCACATAAACATGATTCTGTGGTATAATTGTCAGGCTCTATAAAAGTTTTAGAAGTAAATCAGAAAATGTTTTATTTGAAGATGCCTTAAAGACAACCGCTTTTATTATTCTCAAATTTAAGCTGATCAGATACAAACCAAGCCATAGAGCAATTATTTTAATAGGAGTTTCACCTTTTAGGTTGGTTAGCTATAAATAACTGTATGGTAGAATAAAATTCTTCTTGTTAGCATTATTTTGTGCTGCTGCAAACAGACTCTCAAGTCCTCTGTTTCTTTATTTTATGATTTCATTTTATGATTTCATTTTATGATTTCATTTTTTATATGGCTGCATCTCACTTCTGTAGGCTGCATCTCACTTCTGTACCTCTGGTGGCTAACAATAAATTAAAACCATAACAATAAAACCCCTGACATTTTAAATATAAACACCATGATAACATTAAGACAATGCAGCTGAGATCCTCCAAAATACTTTCATCCGGTCATCCTACAGGCAAACATTCTGAGCTACCTTCCTGCCAGCAAATTAAACCTCAAAATATTACCCAAAATGTTATCAAATGAATGAATATTTGGAGAGAGTTTGTGTAGTTATGGCAATTAATTAGCAGTGAATGCAACTGACTTCACAATACGTTGATTAAGATATGTTTATGTAGATACCTTGTGGCTTTGGGAAGTTACCTTACCAACAATTATGGAACAGCAACCAAGATTAAGTCCAGTGGTGGGATGCTGCCGGTTTGGACTGGTTCAGACAAACCGGTAGCTCTGATGATCAGCTAGTCCCCCCCACATCTGCCCTATCCTGTCCTATATTTCCTACATTGAAGCTCATCTCAATCATGCAGCACAGCCGATTTCCCCTCTTGCTGTTCTATTTACCATTGCTGACTTGGAAGATAAGCAGCTGAGCTTCTAAATGCCCGATTTTCAGTGCTGCGCAAAGTGCATGCTCACCGAACTGGTTGTTCAACTGGCAGCATCCCACCACCGACTAAGTCTGTTCCACTTTCTGTTATTTCTCAGACAAGATCCTGGTCCATTGCTCTGACTTTTCCTTGTCAGTTTCTGCAACCTCAGTCTTTCTACAGTTTGTAGGGATTCATCATGACATGATCAATATACAGCTGGTCCTCAACTTATAGCCACAATGCATTCTGCTACTAAACAAGCCAACTGCTTTTGCCATGGTTCTTAAGCAGATCAGTGTGTCAACTAAAAAGATATTCCTTTGGTCTTTTTAGCTGCCAGAAAAAGGGAGTGGGGGAAAAACAATGCATTCCTTAAGTGCCTAGATAATCACCCGAGGTGCAAGAAAATTACTGGAGAGCATGATTGATGACTCTTGGGGATGGATATGTCCCATTGAGGATTACACATCCAGGGGATGGGGGAAGACCAAGGTCAAGGGGGAAATGAATGACGTAATTTAGTATCAGCTGCATCCAGACAGGATCAACATGTCCACTTCTAATAAATCAATTTTCTTTTCTCTGAGATGTGACTAGAGACTTTTGATTTGAATGGAGGTGGATTTGTTGGAGTCCTGACAGGCTGCAGTTGTGAATCATATGGTTGTTTAGCAAATCTAGTTTTTCCCATTGACTTTGCTTCTTGCAAGCCAGTTGGGAAGCCCTCAAATGACCCCGGGATGCTGCAACCATTGTAAATATATGCTGGTTGCCAATTGATATCAAATTTGCATCACATGCTGCAACAGTTCAATAAGGATGAGGATTGGCAGAAGGTCAAAGGTGGTACTCAGCAGGTTCTGACCAGTTCTGGAGAACCGGTAGCAGGAATTTTGAGTAGTTCGGAGAACTGGCAAATACCACCTTTGACTGGCCCCGCCCCCATCTATTCTCTTCCTCCCAAGTCCCAGCTGATCAGGTTTTCTTTTGTTGCCCTGCACAGGAGAACAGAGCTGGAAAGCAGGTTAATGGGGTGGGGAGGGAATGGGGATTTTGCAGTATCCTTCCCCTGCCATGCTCATCAAGCCATGCCCACCAAGCCACACCATGCCCACCAAGCCATGCCCACAGAACCAGTAGTTTTTTAAAAAAAATGAATACCACCACTGCAGTAGGTTACTTTATTTTTGTCCCGTTGTAACTTTGAAGCTGCTAAACAAATGCTTGTAGGTTGAGAACTATCTGAAACAAATGCACAAACAATAAGTAAATGGTGAAATGTCACGGGTATGCACATGCCTTTTTTTAGCAATACAAAAAAGAAACAAACAATATCCAGACACTAGGGTCTCAACTAGGTTTGTCAGGTACATTAGAAAATTGCCTTCTGAGCACCAGTGCTAGTCCGTGTAATAGATGTCAGTCCCTGACACCTCACTGGGTAACAATTAATTCTGAGTCATCAGTCATGCTTTCTCTTGAGATTGCAAGAAAGGAGCCGGAGCATTAGGATTGCCCTTGGAGAATAAGCGCTTCTAACATGCTATGATTTGAGAAGGAAGCCATATATCTAGTAATACCACTGACACCAGAGCTGTCAGCTTAGATAAATGGAGCCAACATGGAAAAGCAGAATGTGGACCTGAATTGTCCAAGATTATGCGGCTAACTTACTACATCATCCACTCTGTTTGATTTACCTAGTGTTTAACCCAATATTTTAAGTATATTACCCCAAACTTTCTCAACTTAGATATAAAACCAGATAGGTCACAAGCATTTTAGTAACTTCAGCTATATAATCTTGAGGACAGAAGAAAAATAATGGTTGTATATTCTGAATGAACAACTCACAATTACAAATAATGTCCTGAGGTAGTCTTGAAGATCAGGTGCATGCAGTGGTTAAGAAAAAAAGCCTGGAAATCAGGAAACCATGAGTTCTAGTTTTGGCTAAAGCACAGTTGGGTGACCTTGGGCTAGTCACTGTCTATCAGCTGTCTAGAAGACAAGGCAAGGCTTATTGAAAAAAAAGAAATCTACTAGAAAACAGCAGAGACTAGTCCAGGTATTCAAGATAGGTAGGAAGGAAGGGAGGGAGGGAGGGAGAGAGTAAGTCATAGAGAATATCTTGAGACAAGTTGCATAGCAATCTTCCTTTAACTGAATTTCCAAATATTGTATCCCATTCAGACATTTTCAAAAAGAAAAGAAAAGAAATTGGGTTGTGTGAATGTTACAGCCAAATTAATTTTCAAGAGTTTGCACTATTACCATTGATATATTTAATCTTTGTTTCCCAGGCAAGTTTTGCCCATAAAATATTTCTCTTTATTTTATATCTGTCTGTCTGTCTATCATCTATCTATCTATCTATCTATCTATCTATCTATCTATCTATCTATCTATCTATCTATCCACACATAGACACACAGACACACTCAATTGCTTTAAAGAATTCATTGGCAGTAGTAACAACTTTGAAAGCAGTGTGAATTGTTACTTCTTTTTAAAAAAAGACATTTTTTTAACATTTCTCTATACAGCAGACATATTGACCTGGGCTGTAAGATTAACCCTGACCTGTAATCTAATTACCTGAATTACTTCTCTCCAGAGTAACTAACACTATTCTACCCATGTGCTAAGCATGGTTTATTCAGAATTGATTGACTTCTGCAATTCTATTAAAAAAAATATATATATATTCTCATCCCAAACTTTAAAATTTATCAATAACTGAATGAAGAAAGTTGAGCCTTGATATCAGTAATCTAAGCATTTTATATCAACTTGCACCATCCTAAATGTAGTACGATGATGCAAGATGTTATTCCCGCTACAAAGATTTCTGATCAGCAACGAGTCTGACACTGACAGTTGGAAGCAAATAAAATCTGTGAAACATTGGGGTGTTTTCAAGGTGTTATCTCTCTGTGGAATATATCATAGAACTTAATGTTTGTAGAAGTCATTTTATCTCTGACTTCACAGATTGACAAAGTACACAAAGAATTCAGTCAGACTCTTGTTTTGATCTCTGTCTTTGAAGGATCACAGATATGAAAATTGTAGCGATTTTCCACAGGGGTCTGTAAGCAAGATGATAACTGGTGATGAAAAGAAGAAGGTAACCATAACTTGCTTCAGAAGAAGAACCTCAAGTGTTGGGTCTCCTTCACAGGAAGCAAAAATGGACAGTGTGTCACTTGAGATACAATGACTGAATCAAGATTTAGAAAATCACTTTTGACATCAGCATTAGAAAGAGACAGAGAGAGAGAGAGAAAGTATTCACTATTGCTGTGGTTTGCCAGCAACCCATGCAGACGGTAGTGGAATCAGACAGTGGGGAAGAATGGGGGCCAGTCTGGGAGTTGGATGAGGTTCCTGCATTCAATGTGCAAATGAGGCCAGGACCATCTGGGAGTGGGGTGCTGCCTCTGGAGTTTGGCAGCAGTGAAACAGAGGACCCAGGGGAGTCTGTTCCCAGTGCACGTATGCACAGAGCTGCTAGAAGGCGAGAGCAGCTGAAACAAAAGGGGCAACTCAGGAGTAAGGCTGGGAGGTGATTCCCTTCCCATAACCTATAAAGGACAGGCAAAGATGACTAAACCATTGCGGAAAGCAAAGTCATTCGTTTGGTTCAGGCTCATTCTTGAAGCTCTTTGTATTTCGGTTGGTTTTCTTTCTAGTTCATTTGACACTTCTGTTATTGGCAGCACTTCACAGAAAAACAAGGTGGATGCTTATCTCGAAGGACTGAAATGAAAATAATTCCCAGCATGGCAATCAAACAAGACTTGTTTTTTTTTTAAATAAGTGTGTGTGTAATTATGGTGACGGAAGCCTTGGTCAGAATAACTGCTGTTTTAATGCTAGAGACACTAAGAACTAAAGTGGGGTTAAAAGACTTTGAAATATAAGTATGTAGCATTCATAGAATACAATATAGAGTGGCTTTCTGGTAAGGTGAGGTTTTCCTTGAATAATGAAAAAAAAAAGAAATTCTGTTTGAGCCAATTAACCAACAATAAAATTACCTTCATTTAACATTGTTGAATTTAGTCTTCCCTTTTCTGGTCATTGGCTCTGCCCTTTTCCTTGTTGTGTGTTTGCCATAAGGTAGGCCAAAGCTACAGTCCTAGGCCTGTTTTTGTAAAACTTTGATCAGCAAAGTATCCAATCTTTGGTACTCTCCAATATGTACTGTAGTGCTGCTTGTATGCATGCAAATAAAATCAAACTGTATCTTCAAAGTGATATGGTGCATGAGGTGACTAGACATATAATATTTTGAATATTTCATTTCAAACAAAGTTTGAAATGAAAATTAATTTGATTTTCATTTCAAACTTTTCAGTTGCATATACACTGTACATAATAAATGAAAATTAAGTCAGCTAGAGAAAAATATATACAAATTTTAGTTTGGACTACTTTTGAAATTGTCCTAATATAGACCTATAGTACATTCTCGTCTCTTCTTTGAAATTTCCATAGGTCCCAACATTTCAACTGCAATTATTTCCAAATGTAGTTTATTAATTAAATAATTTTTGGAAAAAGTTCTCTATTACATTATTATTCTGGATCATTGTTTATATCTACTTATGATCTATCCCCATTTCTTAAGAGTTGATCTAGTTAGTTACAATGGTAATAATATTATGGTTAAATATTATTTTTCTGTCTGTGTGTGTGTGTGTGTCTGTCTTTCTCTCTGTCTCTCTCTGTCTCTCTCTCTCTCTCTCTCTCTCTCACACACATACAGAGAGAGAGAGAGACAGACAGAGAGAGAGAGAGAGAGAGAGAGTAATCTTCTCCTAAACCTTTCACCATTAAGAAAGAAGGACCCAAGTTAGGGTTACTACCTAACATACTGTGCATTTTCTTTTCTTTACAGGAGAAATAGAAAGAATTTATTACCGTCCAGCTCAATATTGCAATCCTAATTATGTCCTGAGTTTATTCTGAGTCCTATGGGATATGTGTATGTATAAAACCCAGCTTAAACAAATCAAAAGAAACACTGGTTTTGATTATTTTTTTGAAGATGAGTTTCTTAGCTACATCTTTTTTTCCAATCAATCTTTCATAGTTCATGTAGACTTTGTGGTTCAATAGTGTGACACTCTCACCCAAGACTAAGATGCTGTCCTGTTAACTTCAAAGACAAGCCATCACCTTTTAACCTGCAATCAGTAATGGACCATTGTCCTCCTGAGAGCATTTCAATAATCTTATTGATCCCATCTATTCATAATCTTCTCATTCTGCTTCCACAACCTAGGTAAGCATAATGATATTTGTAGATCTGCTTGCATTACACAACAAATGAGTTGTGCATATGGATGAAGAGGTTTATTTTCTCTTTATTGCTCTAGCACAACTCCATGTCTGCTCATTCCTAGGCATGTAACGAAATCTACCACAAAGCTGCCTCAAAAACCCAACATTCATAACAATTCTCTCTTTACGTTTAAAAAAACAATCCATTCTGCATTGCCATTACCATCCCAATACCATTAAATATTGCAAGAAAATTGCTTAACTGGCACAGTTCAAGCCATTATTTTATTATTAAACTCCCCCTCATTTTCTAGTTACAGGCAATCGTTATGTACATTAAGGATGAGAATCTATTACACTAATTTTATTTTTTCCTCTCTTATGCTTTATTTTTATGTTGAATGAGATCTCTAAGGTTACTCTCAATAATCAGAATGAAAAAGAAGCATGGAAATTATGAAGAAAATTAAAGCAATTGAATAGTATCAAACAATGAAAGATAATTTAAGAATTAATTTACAAATCCAGGAGAGCAAAGCACCTAATAAAAACATTTACTCTATTAATATCAATCAGGATAAGAATATTACAGAGTTTTAATGTGTCATTACATTAAAAGGAAACTTCAACTATTGTGTGTGTCATTGCACATGCAAAATATTTGAAGTTGCCTGCTAATGAGATCTTAAGACCATCTAGCCCAATTCTAGAATATTCTGGAAAAGGTTTTTGAGATCTTAAAAGACATTCTTGAGAGTCTTATATTTTGAGAGCCTTTTAGCTGCTAGCTGTAGAAGAGCATGTGAAGCGGTGGCTGGAGTAAAGTAAAGCACATAATCAAGCTGGAGTCTGTCATGCCCCTGTTGGAGTCTGAATCCAAGAAGGAAGATGAACAGCTGATAGGGAGTGGGAAAGTGGCTCAGTTGCCTGTGGGAAACTGGGAAAGAACAAAGTCCAGCTGGGCAGAGCAGGGAGAGGTAGAACAAGGGAGAGGGAGTTCAGAGGCCCTCTTCATCCTAGGGCATGCAAGGAGGACAGAGAAGAGAGCAACATGGGTTGCATGGCTTACCGGGGAGAAAAGGACCCTGATTCCCTTCATTAGCTACAGCTGGGAATGAGAGTTTAAAAGAGATGCATGTTGAGTGTGGCATCTGCTGGGAACAAACATGAGTTTATCTTGTGTTGACTTTGGTTATCTGTGTTCCTAGAATCCTCCCAACCATGTTGAATTACTGCCAATCTTTCACATCTGGAATTCCTTCTCTTGCCCTGCTGGACTCATTATCTCATCTTGCCTTGATTGGACATATAATTACAGTTTTTGTTGATCATGTTTTGGACTTGATTCTCTTCAGCCAAAGGCTGTTCCTGGGAGAGTTTTTCTCCAGGCCAAAAGGTAACCAGGACATTGGGGGCAAAGTTGAAACTAAAGGGACTCCTACTGATTATCTGACTGCCTTCGTGCCACACCCTGGGTCATCACAGAGTCATTGTGTTCCCACAAGTAATCTGAGTCCAACCTCTCCTGCATTCTATTGACCTTTATCTGGTGTCAATTTAGTGTTAAACTTCAACTGACCAGATTTTTGTATCTAGGCTTGAATATATTCTCTCTGCTGTAATCTAATGGATGGTCCTGATTCTTTGTGGCTGACACCAGCAGGTTCATAGAAAACATGTAGTTGGTTCCCAACAATTCAAATTTTGGCTCTTGTATGAAGTTTTAGATAGAAGACAATTCTCAGTTGGATTCACTAGTGAGCATACTTCTGAGTCATTCTCCAAAAATACAGCAATCCCAGCTAGAAATTGTATATTTATTTTACTTTGGGAGTAAGAAACCATAAAAGGTAGTTGACAGTCTTTAAGTCACTGTATGATAGCTCAGAATTTTTACCCAGTCAATCTTCATAGATTGGAAGATCTTGTATCTAGCTTATTAGACATAGGAGGAAAAAGAAGAAGAGGAGGAGGAGGAAGAAGAAGAAGAGGAAGAAGAAGAGGAAGAGAAGGCAGAGGAGGAGGAAGAGGAAGAAGATGACAACTGGGCTATTTCCTACCTCTACTAATTTAGTGTCTACTTCTTTATATTATCTGCATTCTTATTCTGCTTTTTAGCAAAATCTACAAAGCTGAGCTCAGCTCTTCAGCCACTATCAAATCCCTGATATTTGTGATAAGGACAACTGCCATAACTGTAGTTTAATTATAGCACTTTTGTTTTTTTTGCAAAAGGATTCAAATAATTGAAACTAGACTTTCCTATATACTTCCAGCCAGGTGGTGATCTTTGAAGAAGATCTAAGACAGTTTTAGTTCCAAGGTAGATTAAAAATAAATAAATAGTAAGAACAGAAAGATTACCGAAAGAAGTAAAATACTTAGTGTTACATATTACAAGAGCCTTTGCGCAGGTATGGAAAACACCAAATATCCCCAATGAAGAACTAATAATACACAAAGTAACAGAAAGTGCTGAGAGGAATATGCTAACAATGAAATTGAAAGAAAAAGGCGACTCTGAATTCTTTACAATTTGGAACAATTGGTATAAATGGCTAACAAACAGAACCAAGAAGTGAAACAAAAATGTTAATTGAAACAACCCTTAAGAAAGTAAAATAAAATTTTGTAAATTATATAAAGATATAATAGTAATTATAGCTAAAGATATTATTTAGTAGTAGACAAATGCAATATTATGATATTTAAACCAAAATCCTGTATAGATACCAAGAACGTTGTTGATACCATGATGTTTTACAATGTTAAAAAAAAGAAAATTAATAAAAATATATTTTTTTAAAAAAAGAATAGCAATAACCCTGACTACTTTCCCATTTTATAGTATATGTTTTCAAAAAAGAAGTACATGTATATGTGCAATGCTCCCCTACTGGTTGATGTGACATGTGTACTGCCATAAGGAGGGAAGCAAGGTTGTCTATGCAATAGAAGGAAAGATGTGAGCAACGAAAGGTCCTGAATTGACAGATGGAAGGGAAAAGAAAGGCAGATGTGCTCTAATTTCTTGAGTTGTTTGAGAGATGACAGGCACACACGGATCAAACTGCTTGCTTGGCATTACTGAAGTTACACATAAGAGCCACAGTGCAGACTCAGAAAGTTGCTCACTAGGACAAGGGACTCCGCAACAAGCTGAAACTCAGCAGCTTGCCACCACTAGAGAGCATTGACTAGGCTGGTGTGCCAAAGCCTTGAACTAAACCAGTCCATCTGGGATTCTTAACAATGACAATCAAAGACCCGGTCAGGCAAAAATGCTTTTTTAAAAATGCATGATGCAAGTTTCTAAGCTCAACCGAAAATGACAGACAAGTGTCTGGTTTCTTGTTCCTAAAGAATCCAGGCTGGCTTCTGATTTAAAGTGCATGCAAGGAAATGGAAAACTTGAACTGACAGACCTAGCTTTTTTTTTTTTTTCCTTGCAAAATGTCTTAGAGGTCAGTAAGAAAGCTTTGGCTAGAGAGATGCCCTAATTTAATTCAAATCAAGGGCAAAAAATAACCCTGGACTTTATCACTTCTGGATTTTATTTATTTTTATTTATTTGATTTGTCAGTCGCTTACAAGGTAATAGGTATAAGTATAAACATGAGTAAGAATACAGGAAATAGGTACGGATAAATGGGGACATTAGGACAGGGACGGTAGGCACAATGGTGCACTTATGTATGACCCTTACAGACCTCTTAGGAATGGGGTGAGGTCAATAGTGGATAGTTTGAGGTTAAAGGAGTGGGGGTTAGTGCTTGTGATGAAAAAAATATATATGACTTTGGTTTTGTTGATCAGATAGATTTGTCATTACATAAATGGCTAGTTATATATTAATGTGTGAAAGAAAAAACCTTGAAGCTGGAGTGTTTTTATCTTGTACTGTGTTAAAAAGAATTGGAAGTCGGTGCCTTTTCTCTTCTTTCCCCCCCTTGTATTCACACCTTCTTTTACCCCACTTCTTTTCCTTCCCTTAATTTTCTATTTCTATTTTTTCTGTGTATCTTATATAATTAAATAAATAAATACTAAGACAAGGGAAAAAAAAATATCCCTGGACTTTTTCTGCTAATCAGAATATTGGAGTTAAATGAAATAAGTTTTATGGCAATTAGACAATACTTCATCCTTTAAAAAAAATAGATTCTTTATTTTTACTATATAAAGAGCAATAGTTTCAATATCTATATAAACAGTAGGATTCAAATTTTGTTACTACTGGTTCTGTGGGCGTGGCTTGGTGGGTGTGGTAGGGGAAGGAGACTGTAAAATCTCCAGTCAGAGATGGCATTTGCTGATTCTCTAAACTACTCAAAATTTCCACTACCGGTTCTCCAGAACTGGTCAGAACCTGCTGAATGCCACCACTGGTGTTGTCTGGTTACAGTTAATTTGAGCAATAATAATAGTAATACTAATAATAATATTCATTGATAGTGATCATATAATAACAGTATTTTCTCCACATAATATTAATAGATAATAGTTCTTCCTTAGTAGGTATTTACTTGCTAAACATTCTTCTAATATTTCCTGATAAGAGGAAATATATAATATTAATATCAACTGTCTCTTAGAAGCAATTCTTCGGAGAGATGCAAAATTCATCCAACAGAATTCTAAGCTCCAATAGCTAGCTTTAAAAGTCTGAAATGATTGACTCTGAAAGTATCTGAAACTAACCTATGGTCAGACCAGTGTAATATTTGCAAATGCAGGGACACATTCTCCCATATTACAGGGTAGCCAAAATGTAAATGGCTACAACATGTTCAATTTTTCAACAGAATGAAATGAAATGTGCAGGATATAAGATAAAGTGTAACAAATTTTGTAGAAATCGGTGCAAGAAAGTTTGAGCTACATATCCATTTTCAGTCTATGTAGTTTAATATTTTGTGATGTAATTGACAGGAAAGGCAGTTTCTAATATGTAAAACATCCATGCTGCTAAATTAAAAAAAAAAATGTTTGCAAAATAATTCTTAAACCCCATCCTGAATATGATGACACTTTTTAGGGATTAAGTACAAAATATGAATTTAGCCAAACAAACAGTTTGACCTCACCGCCTTTGAACAAACAGATACAGAGAGCAAGAACAATGAATAAATAAATACAGGTTTTTGTATTCTAATCATTACCCTATTATGTGATTCATTCTGGCCCTAATTAACATTTTAAAGGATCCCCATTATTAAGTGGTAAAGTTTTGCAGTTATGCATCCCATTTGAGGGATTGTGCCCATCAGTTGATTGTTTATATCAAGTCACCAAGATGACCTATTCAGTGTTTTTACCAGGTCCTGTTTAAAAGAAAGAGTAAACTTCTGCATTTGCAAGATTCATCGTTCCGCGCCCCCTGACCGCAGGGAGGCGGGGCCATTAAAATGGTACCGCCCCAGGCGCCTGATGGACCCTGATAGGTTCCTGACGGAGCTTGGGCCATTTCCCGAAGCTCATTCACATGACTCGGTTGAGGGCTTGGTCGCCACCTGGGATAGGGTGGCTGCTGGGGCCCTTGACCGAGTCGTGCCCTTGCGGCCTCTGACCCGGTGCCGATCCCATCTGGCTCCTTGGTTTTCTGAGGAGCTAAGGGAAATGAAGCGCCGGAAAAGACCCTTAGAGAGCAGTTGGAGGTCCAGCCGCTCTGGGTCTGACCGAACACTACTGCGTTCTTATATTAAGACGTATCTAGTGGCAATAAGGATGGCGAGGAGGTCTTACCTCTCCACCCTTATCGCGTCCGCGGAAAACCGCCCAGCCGCCCTGTTTAGGGTGACCCGCTCCCTCCTGGAGGTGGGAGCGCGGGAGGACCCCTTACAGGGACGGGCTGAGGAGTTTTCTAGGTTTCTGCAGGACAAAATCGCTCAGATCCGGAGCGAACTGGACTCCGACTGGCCATCTCCGGGTGGGGGGGTGGGGGTGGATATCGGTGGAGTTGGTTGGGTTGAGTTCGACCCTGTTACTTTAGAGGATGTGGACAGGATACTGGGGGGGCTTAATGCCACCACCTGTTTGTTGGACCCGTGTCCCTCCTGGCTGGTTTTGGCCACTCGGGAGGTGACACGAGGCTGGTTCCAGGGTATTATAAACGCTTCCTTGAGAGAGGGGCTGCTACCTGTTGCCTTGAAAGAGGCGGTGGTGCGGCCCCTCCTCAAGAAACCGTCCCTGGACCCAGCACTGTTATCAAATTATCGTCCCGTCTCCAACCTTCGTTTTGTTGCGAAGGTTGTTGAGAGTGTGGTGGCACGTCAGCTCCCGCAGTGCCTGGATGAAGTGAGTTATCTTGACCCCCTCCAATCGGGTTTCAGGCCCGGGCACAGCACGGAGACGGCTTTGGTCGCGTTGGTTGATGATCTCTGGAGGGCTCGGGACAGGGGTTGTTCCTCTGTCCTGGTCCCATTAGATCTCTCAGCGGCTTTTGATACTGTCGACCACAGTATCCTATTGCGGCGGTTGGAGGGGTTAGGAGTGGGGGGCACCGTGTTACGGTGGTTCACCTCCTTCCTCTCCGACCGTTCGCAATGTGTGTTGACAGGGGGGCAGAGGTCGGCCCCGAGGCCCCTACTATGTGGGGTTCCTCAGGGGTCGGTGCTCTCGCCCCTGCTGTTCAACATTTATGTGAAGCCGCTGGGTGAGATCATCCGTGGCTTCGGGGTGGAGTTCCATCAGTACGCTGATGATACTCAGCTGTACATCTCCACCCCGGGCCACCCCAACGAAGCTGTCGAAGTGATGTCCCGGTGCCTGGAGGCCGTGCGGAGTTGGATGGGTCGTAACAGGCTCCGGCTCAACCCGACTAAAACCGAGTGGCTGTGGTTTCCTGCGCCCAGATACAGCCAGCTGGTCCCTTCGCTGGCCGTGGGGGGAGAGGTTTTGACCCCCATGGAAAGGGCGCGCAATCTGGGTGTCCTCCTGGATGTGCGGCTGTCTTTAGAAGAGCATATTGCAGCCGTCGCCAAGGGGGCTTTTTATCAGATACGTCTGATTTACCAGTTGCGGCCCTTTCTGGATCTGGGCGCACTTCGCACAGTCACGTCCGCCCTCGTCATTTCCCGCCTGGATTATTGCAATGCTCTCTACATGGGGCTCCCCTTGAAGAGTCTCCGGAGGTTACAGCTGGTCCAGAATGCAGCCGCGCGGGTGCTTGTGGGTGCCCCTCGGAGCTCCCACGTTACTCCGCTGCTTCGCAGGCTGCACTGGCTCCCTGTGGCCTACCGGATTCGATTCAAGGTGGTACTGATGGTATTTAAAGCGCTCCATGGCTCGGGACCTGGGTACTTACGGGACCGCCTGCTGCCATCGTCAACCTCCCGCCGCCCAGTACGCTCCCACAGGGTTGCCCTGCTTGGGGTACCGCCGCCTGGCCGTTGTCGGCTGACGGCCCCGAGAGTTCGGGCTTTCTCTGTGGGGGCTCCCTCCCTATGGAATGATCTTCCCCCGGAGATACGGTCTATGACGGATATCCTGACCTTCCGGCGCGCGGTGAAAACTTTATTTTTTAATCAGGCCGGCCTGGCCCAGTAACTGTGTTTTAGGTTTTTAATTAAATTTTAATTGGGGTTTTTAGTTTTTAACTTTTAAATTGAATCTAAATTAGACAGCCGGATTAAATTATTTAATTTATTTTTAACTGTATTTATTGTATATTTTGTATGTTTTAGTAGGCTGTACACCGCCCCGAGTCCCTTTTTTGGGAGAGGGGGCGGTATAGAAGTTTAAACAAATAAATAAATAAATAAATAAATGACTCAAATAACTCCACATGAAGAATAAGCATTGAAATGTGCAGAAATATATGGTCTTTAAGTCCGTACTCTTTGGAAAAGATCCTGATGTTGGGAAAGATTGAAGGCAAAAGGATGAGATGATTAGGTCATTGATGTGATGAACATAAATTCGAGCAAACTCCAGCAGACAATGGAGGGCAGAAGTGCTGATGTTTTATGGTCCAGAGGATTGCTAAGAGTCGGACACAATTCAACAATTGAACAACAAAAACTCTGAACTATGTAGAATTGTGACCGCTACTCTTCATTTAAGGATGAAGAAACAAAAATCTAAATATTTTCATAAAACTATAATCTCTCAATATTTAGAATGTCATCTATGTTCTGAGTCATTAAATCAGTAGTGACTTTTAGCAACCAAGGACATACATGTTCTACAGACTGACCTTCCAGTGCTATACCACCATGGTAATCAAATCCATCCATCTTGCTGTTGGACATTTTCTTCTTATTTTTTCCTTCCACCTTTATAGCTTTATGGATTTCTCAAGAGACCTAGATCTTCACGTCATGTGTCTAAATTAAGATAATTTGAGTCTGATCATTGATGGCTTGAGTAAGGAGTGTGGGTTGATTTGTTTGATGATCCCTTTGTTTGTTTTCTTGGTTAGCCATAGTATTCTCAGAAGCCTTCTCCAATATCAGAGTTGAAAAGAATTAACAGGACATTTCTGTCCTGTTTCTTCATAGTAAACTTTTGATTCCATAGAGAGTTTCAGAGAATTCCATGGCTTGTGTGACTCTGATCTCCAAAGTAAAGACACATCATTATAAGGCCTTCACTGCTACCCTACAAGTATAATCTGAAGCATGTTTCTTGCCTGATATTTCTGTTATTCTACATAGTCAATGCTAAAAGACAGAAGTCAACACACACACACCTCTTCTCACACTGAGATCTCAGTCCATGTGAGGCAGAACCAATGGATGAAAAGACATAGCCTGTCTTTTCTCATACTGTGTCACTTGCTCTCATCACTTATGTGTAAAAGTGTTTGTTCTTTATAAAGCTTTTAAAATAAGCAATAGAAGTAGGTGGGCTAAGTTTTGAACCTTCTTAAAATAAAATTTAAAAAAATGAATACAGAGAATATCACACAGTAGGCCAACACTCCCCCACCCCCAAACCTATTAATATCTTATAAGAGCTGCGGTGGCACAGTGGTTAGAGTACAATGCTGCAGGCTACTTCTGCTGACTGCCAGCTGCCTGCAATTTGGTAGTTCAAATCTCAGCAGTCTCAAGGTTGACTCAGCCTTCCATCCTTCTAAGGTGGATAAAATGAGGACTCAGGTTGTTGTGGGGGGGAAAGAGGCGGACTCTCTAAATCACTTAGAGAGAGCCGTAAAAGCACTATAAAGTGGTATATAAGTCTAAGGGCTATTGCTATTGTTCTTCCTTCCTTCCTTCCTTCCTTCCTTCCTTCCTTCCTTCCTTCCTTCCTTCCTTCCTTCCTTCCTTCCTTCCTTCCTTCCTTCCTCCCTCCCTCCCTCCCTCCCTCCCTCCCTCCCTTCATTCCATGGTGCACAATAGTTAGAAGGCAGTACTGCGGGCTACTTCAATTTGGCAGTTCGAATCTCACCAGGCTCAAGGTTGAACTCAGCCTTCCATCCTTCCAAGGTGAGTAAAATGTGGACCCAGATTGTTGAGGGCAATATGCTGACTCTGTAAACTGCTTAGAGAGGCCTGTAAAGCACTATAAAGTGGTATCTAATTCTAAGTGCTATTTTCTATTGCTATCTTGTCCTCCAGCAGAGAACTATGTCAGTATCCCTCCTTGCCAGCAGCAAAAACAATTGAGAGAGGTATTTATACTAAGCCACACTTCTGATCTAATTTCTTCAGCATGATACAATGGCAAGTTTCCCTGGCATCACACAAACCTCTTTAGCGTGCTTCCTTGCGATTGCCCATAATTCCATATTGCTGTCATTAATCAGAAATGAATGTCTTCATTTTCTGCTGTTTTTAACTAAAAGAAATCATGTCTTTGGTTTTTATCCTATTATAAATATTTTTTTTTTCAAAAATGGGAAATAATTAACACTGGCTTTAATGTGCAAGGGCTGTGTGGCTGTGGTAATTGCACTCAAGCTCCGCTAACTTTGTAATCAGGCATTGGGTTGCAAGCTACTCGTGACTGATTCTCGGAGAAGGACTAACACACTTGAAGGAAGAAGGCAGGTGTGCCAAAAAAAAAAAGCAGACATGTTGGCAAAACAAATTAAGAATCTGAAGAGGGGAAAGAAGCAGAAAACAAAGAACATTCTCCTCATCAGGAAGCCACTGTCTAAGCCTTGACTGCAGCGGATTACAACTATTCTGTAGCCAGGGCTATTACACACTGTGGATTTTCACACAGAGTGCAGAATTCAGTATCATGGAAGAGCTCATAGTTAACTGGCTTGTAAGACAAACAGGCATCTAATTCTGAAAAGAGATTGCACAACCTGCGGATAACAAAAATGATTTCTTTTTCCTATATGAGCTGTTGGCTAGAGTTAAAACCAGGAAAATTTTGAATGCAAACATTCTGAATATATAGTACACAGCAAAAGGATACAAGCATAGAATAGAATAGAATAGAATAGAATAGAATAGAATAGAATAGAATAGAATAGAATAGAATAGAATTATTGCAGGCTCGGTTCCAGACCATCACAATAAAGTGAATAAAATATGAATTTTGGGGTTTCTAGGGGCATAGAAATATTATGCTAAGTCTGCAATAGCAATAGAATAGAATAGAATAGAATGGAATGGAATGGAATGGAATGGAATGGAATGGAATGGAATGGAGTGGAGTGGAGTGGAGTGGAGTGGAGTGGAATATAATGTATTGGAATGAAGAATAGAATAGAATAGAATAGAATAGAATAGAATAGAATAGAATAGAATAGAATAGAATAGAATAGAATAGAATAGAATTCTTTATTGGCTAAGTGTGATTGGACACACAAGAAATTTGTCTCTGGTGCATAAGCTCTCAGTGTACATGCAAACAGCACTTAATGATAGTCATAGGATATTAAATATGCAATCAACATAAATCATACTAGGATACTAAATAAAGCAATATAAATCATAAGATACAAGCCACAAAGTTATAACCATAAGAAGATAAGGAAATAGATAATAGGAAAGATGAGAAAAATAATAGTAATACAGCATACTAGGTAGCTTGACAGTGTTGTGGGAATTAGTTCTTTAGCAGAGAAATGGAATTGGGTGGGGGAACCTGTCCTTGTATATAGTTGGTTTGTTGTGCAGTGCCCTGTAGCGTCATCTTGAAGGTAGAAGTTGAAACAGTTTATGTCCAGGAGGTGATGGGTTTGTAGACATTTTCCCAGCCCTCTTTCCACTATAGTTAAATATTATGACTAATAAAAGTACATACCTTAATTAAACTATTTTATTGCACAAAAATGCCAGTCAACATCTGAGCCTTTACCAAATTGTAATCTTTCTTGGTGGAGGACTTTTTTTAAAAAAAGCAGTGTCTGCAAAACCCAACAACGCAAAGCTCAATAGATATGTCTATATAGAATATTCTTTTTGTTTCATCTAGCAGCTTTCCAGAGTTTTGCACCAAAATTTGATAGACCAATTGCTCATGTAACATTAGAATAAGCCTCTGTGTTTTGACACTGTCTAACACAGTTCAGAGTCTTGAACATCTCCGCCGTTGTCCCAAAAGGAAAGGTCCAATTAGCTCAACAGTCTGTCCAATTTTGGGTGATTAAGTAAATTAGCTTTCCTTACCACAGATATGAAGCTTAATATATCCAAAAGTCATTCATAGTATGTGTATGCAGACAAACACATATTTGCATAGGGGAATTTTCTCTCTTTCTCTCTCTCCCTCTTTTCTCTCTCTCTCTCTCTCTCTCACACACACACACAGAGAAAGAGAGAGATAAAGAGAGGGAGACTAATCTAAGAGCCAAACTACTTCCTTTGGAGTAAATTAATGTAATTAAAATCAGATACTTAAGATAAATGCAAGGGAAGCTTGGATAAATTGTTGTTCAAACACTTTTTTAAGAAAAAAAAAAAATTGCAGATGAATGGAGAAATGGTACAAAACCTTTTTAATTCTGTAGAACCAATGAGAATTTGCAGATTTTGCCATTTGCACATCTATGGTACATATTGGAGGATTAATTATACCAGATTTTTCATAGCAGAGATCCTGAAGTAACAATCAAAGAATGATCGGGAAGCAGAGATACCTAACAATTTTCTGGGAAGCCAACTAAGAGAACTAACATTACTTTTGCTAATCCCAACAGTCCTCATCCTTTAAATGCTTAATAGGACTCTAAAATCAATTCCCTCTGCCCTCTGCAGAATTTTACTGGCATGTCTCTTTGTATTGAATATTTCAGTTGAAAAGAACTGCTGGAATACCTCATTGCAGAGAAGCATTGCAACTGAGTTGGGCTATGCTACTCATCTTCAAAGGACTCAAAGAAACCCATTTACTGGAGAAGATCTTTTATATACTATTCTGGAAGGAGATTTTTTTTTAAAAGAACATATCATGTGTGATGTTGTATCCTACCGGTTGTGGATGCTTTTCCTGTTTATCCCATGGAGATTTTGGTCCAACTATTATGATAAATGGATTTATTTAAAATCAAACAGAATTCTTGCTACTGGTTCCTAATACATCTTCAATAATGAAACAGTAAGGCAGAAAGAAAAGGAAAAGTATGTGTTCCTTCCACCTGTTTTTCCTTTTATATACTGTTCAGTTTTCACTTGTTTAACTCTCAAAAAGATTTCTTTAAGTAATAGATGCACAGAAACTCAAATATTTGCTCTCAAAATAAGATTTTTTTGTGTTTTCCTCACAAAGGAATATGCAAGTATCTGGCCTGGAGTGTTTCATTCTTGTCTAGTAAACTGAAATGTCAAATATGCATTGTGGCTATATGAAGTATATGGTAAACAATGATCCAGAGTAGACTGCTTTGGTTCATGAATGAAAGCAGGATAATGTTTCAAAATCCAATCTGGATTGATTACCGGGACCAAACATTTAGTCTTCTGAACTTTTGGACTTGTCTCTCACCAGATGTTCCCTGAAGATGGGCTCCAGAACAAGGCCAAAAGCTTAGAAGACTCTGGTCCTAAACCAGATTGGATCCTTAGTTCAGTTTCAGCCTCAGTGATCCAATCTGGTTTAGGATCCAGAAGACTCTGGTCGTAAACCAGATTGGATCCTTAGTTCAGTTTCAGCCTCAGTGATCCTTTAGGCTCAAGACCTCCAAATCAAGACTCATCAAGACGGATTCCAATTACATATTATTAAAGAAAGAAAATCAACAGAAACTGCTTTTGGATAAATGACAGCAGCTATATTAATATTAGTAATAAGTATATTACTACTGCTTTTTAAAGTATTCCATGCCTGGAATACTGCATCCAGTTTTACTCACTCTAGAGACTGAAATATATGAAGAACAGCTGCAGAATTTGGGTCAGGCTAATCTAGAGAAAAGAAGGACTGGCAATATTCCAATATTTGAGAGGCTGCCACAAAGAGGAAGAAGGGGTCAATTTATTTTCCAGAAGGCAAGACAAGAAACAATGGATGGAAACTAAACAAGGAGAGAAGCAACCTAGAATTGAGGAGACACTTCCTGACAGTGAGGATAATTAACCAGTGCAACAGCTTGCCTTCTGATGTTGTGGATGCTTCATCACTGGAGGTTTTTAAGAAGAGACTGGAGAGCCACTTGTCTGAAATGGTATAGGATCTCCTGCTTGAGCAGGGGACTGGACTAGAAGACCTCCAAGGTCCTTTCCAGCTGTATTCTGATTCTATACTCAGTGGGTCATTGACTATTTTTTTTAGTGTGTCTATATTTAATAGAAGCAGTGTCCATGTTATTATTAAAGAAGTAGGAGAAGAACGAGAGGAGGACTTTATATATTAGTGGGGCAGATCATGGTGTCAGATTAAAGGAAAATATGGAAGAGGCACATGGAAAGCATCAAACAAGGAGGAACCTATCTATGTCACTTGCAAGTCACAATATCATTAATGTTTCTTTGTGTGTCGAAAAACAAAACTCTTTGGGGAGATGAAATATCTTAACTCCATCACTGAGAAATCAGAAAGTCCTGCAACATGATAGTATGTTTAAGTACAAAGAATTTACTCTGAATGTGAATTATTTACTGATTAAATCTCTCTTGAGATTTGTCTTGTGTTTCCCAGAGTGTAGAAGTGTGAAATTATGGATGAACAGACTATAGCATCATAATTCCGTTCTGCCACCTTCAGTGAAAAAGGTTGAAGCAAACTGGCAAGTTTAGTTTCCAACACTTTTACCCACCAGTGAGTACAATTTATGGAGACTGTTTTATTTTATTTTTTTTAATTTGAAATAAGGAAAGAAAGAAAAATGCAATAAAGATGATTAATCTAAATTGTCAGACATCACATTCTCCCAACATTAGCTCTGGTAACAGTGGTATTGAGTTCCTAATTAAATGTGAAATAGAATAGAGTTCAGTTTCACCATTGATTTGTAAGCACAGTTCTTGATTATTGTTCTTGATGTTTTATAAATACCCAAAATCTCAGCTCTTACTTTTTTTCTCCCATCTTATTGTCTACTTTTCTTCTAGAAGCTCAGGATGGCTTACAAGGGATATGACACATCCAAAGATCCCTGTTGAGTCTCTGTGGATGAACTTCAATCTTCCCAGCATTAGGCTAATTTGCACAGAGGATGCTAATCTATAAGAAATATGTTACCGGCACTGCTAAGAAATGATGACTAAATTATCCTGAACTGGAGAATTCTTCAGAGCTCTTTTACTGTTCGATCGATGTTTAGGAAGTCTTGTTTTTCATACTTTTGAATAGTACAACTCTACGCAATGAATTCTTTAGTATTGGGTTGTTTTGTGCCTTCAAATTAGTTTTTGATTCCTAGTGATTGACTAAACCAGGGGTCTCCAACCTTGGCAACTTTAAGACCTGTGGACTTCAACTCCCAGAATTCTGGGAATTGAAGTCCACAAGTCTTAAAGTTGCCAAGGTTGGAGACCCCTGGACTAAACTAGTCCCTGAAGTTTTCTTGGCTATATTTTTTGGGGGGAAGTGATTTGCCATTGCCTGTTTCTTAGGGCTTGGAAAGAGTGATTGGCCTAAGGTCACCCAGGAGCTAAATGGTACCTAAGTAGTACTAACTCACAATCTCCTGGTTTATAGCCTGACGCCTTCACCAAAATTCCAAAGTGGCTCACAAAATGGTATTAAGTGCTTGACTATAATATAAATGCCGACATGCAATGACAGCTATATTTCCTTTTTATGCTCTATCCCTTAAAAAAAAAACTGATCAGAAGAAAAATCCCAAAATAGAAGATTTAGCATGAAAAATGTCTGGGTGATTTTTCTTTTAACCTCCTATCAATTGTATATATTTAAATCTGGTTGCATGCAAGTGAAAGCATGGTTAAAAGATGAAATTTCAATGAACACGTATGCAATTTCATTCTGTTCTCATTACCAATGAAATAATGCTAGCCTTGGAACTGAAGCTCTCCAAATTAGCATGTGTGTCTCATTTCTATATTTCATCTGTGCAAAACAGAATGGTAACCCAATTACTCAAGCAGTGGCTTCAGCAAAACCATCTTTAGTGAACAAATATGTCTTTTTTTCCTCACATATTTTTATTCAGTGAACCTAAGTAGCAATCACTTAGCACTGTTCATAACATGACAGAATCATATTATTTTCATTGCCTTATATTTTCTACCTATCCTTCCCCTTAAAAATAAAACCAAAAGGTAGTTGGAAGCTAACTTGCATTTCCCTGCTGTCATTAAAAAAAAAAAAACATTTTCATTTGTCTTACATTTACTATATTCTCCCTTTTACCGCCTAGATCAGGGGTGTCAAATTAGCAGCCTGCGGGTGGATACATCACACCACCCCAGTTCTGCAAAGAACATCTTGGTGACTATTTCAGTCAACAGGAGTGCTGATTTGCACCAACTTGTCAAGTCAAGGGCTTGGAAGCACAAGGAAACCACAGCCATTGACTTAATAGATGACCATCAACACCTCAATCAACAACCAAAAAGCCACCCTCAGCCAGGCACCAGAGAAATGCTACACATAAAATAGCTCAAAGCACACATTCTGCTAGAGAGAAGTTTGCTGAGGATGGGCACCAGCACAAGTCTAAAAGTTCGGAAGACTAAACTTCTGATCTGAGTGACCGACCCAGACTGGATCCTACAAAGCTTATTTAACTCATAGTTGATATATCTGAATGCTAACTCTATGATTTGACCAGAGGTGGTATTCAGCAGGTTCTGACCAGTTCTGAAGAATCAGTAGAAGAAATTTTGAGTAGTTCGAAGAACTGGAAAATACCACCTCTGATTGGTCTCATCCACATCTATTCTCTGCCTCCTGAATCCCAGCTGATTGGCTGGGTCTTCTTTTGTTGCCCTGCACAGGAGAATGGAGCTGGAAAGCAGGTTAGTGGGATGGGGAGGGAATGGGGATTTACCAGTATCCTTCCCCTGAAGTAGGGTGAGAATGGGGATTTTGCAATATCCTTCCCATCATGCCTACCAAACCACACCCACCAAGCCACACCATGGCCACCAAGCCACGCCCACAGAACCGGTAGTAAAACATTTTGAATCCCACCACTGGATTTGACTATTACACATTGGTATATCATCTCTCTCTCTCTCTCCCTCCTTCCCTCCCCCTCTCTCTCTTCTTCCCTCCCTCTCTGTATAAATGTGTATTTTGATACATTTAAACTGCTAAGAAAAGTATTGCAAAGTAGGAGAAGTGCAATATTTGATGAATAGCTAAGTTTCCCTCCCCTGAGCGTAGAGTAAAGTAGTTTCATATACGAATTTGCAAAAAATCAAATTCCTCAAGCATTCTGAACCTGGAGGGAGAAAATGTTTATAGTGGCAAATGCATAGGAAAGATTTGCCAAACTGTCAGTCATCACCCAGAATGCTGCAAGCAAATTTGGGGTAGAATTAAATTCACGAATCAGTTTTCCATCTGCTTCCTTTTCATAGAAAAGATACCAGGGCTCTTTAGGCCTCCAATGCCAGAACATTTTATTTTATTTTATTTAAATGTATAATATGGAGTATATCTTTTCGAAATGAACTTTTTATTCTTGGATATCAACTTGTTTTATTGCTGTTTACACCAACCCATTAAAACCCTTTAAAATGTCAATGTCTCATGTAGACAGGGATTTGTAACGGCACTGAAATTTTTTGGCAGGGTGTAACAACTCACACCTGTTGTTTATGTGACAAACTTTCCAAAAGATTGGTGGTGTAACTCGTAGCTGGGATTCACCTTCCCTTGAAAATCTTCCTATGTCTTCTGAATCTCTGTTGAAATAGCATTTACTAGTATTTTCCAGACATTTTTGAATGTCTGGAAAAAAGGTTTTTGCTTACAAATATTTGGTGTAGACTTACTAATCTGCTTCTTAAAAATAAATTTATCTCTTGTGCAGCCCCAGTTTCAATGAGACTAAAAGAGAGAATATAGACTTTGACATTAGTAATCGATCATGCATCCTCAGGCAACAGATTGGACAAACATGTGACTTTGCTGAAATCTTTGTTTTAGGGCAATTCTATTTAAATTAGATGAATTATTTCCCAATATGCAATTTTACTAATCAATACATACATGTACATTTTACAGAAATCAGAGTTGTTTGGAAATAATGCACAACTGGATCACATTGATCATAACCCCAAAACAACAATGATTCCATTGGCCAAAATCTTAAGATCTAATCATTTTGACTCCTATGTCCTCCTGTCCTAAAAAAAAAAAAACCTCCTATGTGTGCTACTTTATTTATGATATATATTTTCTATGCTATCTAAACCAAGATTCCAGACAGATCACATTGATAAAACATACGATCAATCAATCAATCCATCCATCCATATATCCATCCATACATACATACAGTATATTGTGTGCGTAAAGGTTCCCCTCGCACATATGTGCTAATTGTTCCCAACTCTAGGGGGCAGTGTTCCTCTCTGTTTCAAAGCCAAAGAGCCAGCATTAGACGCGTCCGTGGTCATGTGGTCAGCATGACTAAATGCCAAAAGCACATGGAACGCTGTTACCTTCCCACCAAAACTGTCCCTATTTTTCGACTTGCATTTTTACATGCTTTCGAACTGCTAGGTTGGCAGTAGCTGTGACAAGTAATGGGAGCTCACTCCATTACATTACATTATATATACACCCCCCCACACACACACACACACAAATACAAAAATACATCCATCCTTCAAACCCTCCTGGATGAAATCCATCTTATCTAATTAACTTTAAAAAGAGCAATCAAAGTCTTTAGTAGACCTCAACTCCTAAACAATCCTATCTCCTGCTCTCCCTCCTCCTTTATGAAAATCTGTGAGCAACCATCCTAAAATTCTACACCATTCTTAACAATAATCTTCTGTTAATTGTCATGCTAGTGGAAAGTGGCTTTTTGTAGCTCGCAAAATGAATCTTTCTATCCTTTTTTTTTTTGGTCGGGTTAATGCCTACCAGCAGTGTAGAATGGAGAGACTCTAATTACTAGCATACCAAAGGTCATCTAGTCTCTGGCAATGCAAATACTCTAATTACAATGTTTCTTAAGGACTCTTCCAGGAAAGTGTCAATCAACAAAGACAGCAGAGAGAAGCCGATGCAGCCTTCAGTATGTCTCCCGGGAGATCATACAACAGAAAAAAAAAGAAAGAAAGAAAGAAAGAAGGAAAAGAAAAGCATACAAAATGGACTGCTATGAAATTTAATTACTGTGGCTTAAAACGGACAAACTTTAGAGGAGGTAAACTATTAAAAAGCCACAGTGTTTACACAGAGCTTTTCAGTAGTTGATTGCTTCCTAATGCACAACAAGAATATGGCATAGCATTTTTTTTAAAAAAAGCAAAGAGTTGTTATTTATAGTTGTTTTGGGGGGAAATTGGCTTGTTTTATTTTTATACCTTTTCCCCCAAAAAGCTCTTAAAGACTGAAAAATCTAACTGGGATTGTATTTCTGAGTTTATTCAGGGGAAAAAAAAATAACCACAAAGAGGAACAAGAATTCCTAGCATGTTTGCTCCCTTCACCCTGATAATGTACAGTTGTCAAGTAGTTCCTACCTCTCAGGTACTATAGGATGGTTTTTAATGATGAAAAGGTAGATAATGGGTTTGTGTGTGCATGTGAGCCTGCAGTGCATGTGAGCCTGCAGTGTGTTTCCTTCCATATTCTTTTCTTTCATATTCTTTTCTTGGCAGCAGTAAACAGGAGGTCAGGTGGCATATACTGTATATAAATGCAACAAAAAATGGGATGATAGATAGATAGATAGATAGATAGATAGATAGATAGATAGATAGATAGATAGATAGATAATAGGTAAGTAGATCAGGAGAGAAAGAGATAGACAGACACATATATACAGATACATGATTGATAGAAGATAGATATAGATGATAGATTGACAGACAGACAGATATATGATTGATAGATAGAAGATAGACAGAGATAGATAGATAGATAGATAGATAGATAGATAGATAGATAGATAGATAGATAGATAGATAGATAGATAGATAGATAGATAGAGATAGATAGGAGAGATAGAACCTCCAGTGATGAAGACCCACAACTGTTGAAGGCAAGCTGTTCCACTGGTTAATTGTTCTTATTGTTAGGAACTTTCTCTTTAATTCAAGCTTGCTTCTCTCCTTGATTAGTTGCCATTCACTGCTTCTTGTCTTGCCTTTGGAGAATAGGTTGATCCCCACTCCCTCTTCTTTGTGGCAGCTGCTTGGATATTGGAAGACTGCTATCATGTCACCCCTAGTCCTTCTTTTCTCTAGACTGGCCATACCCAGTTCCTGCTGACACTGAATTCTTCCTGCGTTTTTGTCTCCAGACCTTTAATCATCTTAGTTGCTCTTCCTTCTGCTTTTTCCAAAGTCTCAACTCCTTTTTTTTTTGTAATGTGGTGATCAAAACTGTATGCAGTATTCCAGGTGGGGTCTTAGTAAGTAACTCTTGCTTGAATTCAGGGTCAGCCAGATTTGTCCCATCTCTTAGTTCAACGGTTCCAATGGATTTGCAGCTCAGAATGAGGTGAAAACCTGTAGGCATTATCTCACCATGAACTGATAGTTACTTCTATCTTTTTTCTGCTTGTTATTGTTGGGTTTGTCTTATTAATTGTGGGAACTCGGCATCTTTAGCTAACTTATAATTTGATGTATCAATTCACTAATCCATTGAGAAGTGAGAGATGCTTTGGTAGCGCAGCTGAGATGCAATCTCACAGTGACCAAGTTCAGTGTCATTGTCTACAAAGGCTGCTGAATGGGATGCCTATAAAGAAGCAGATGGTAAGAAAGTCTTTGCCAGCATAATTATCAGCTTAGCCATCATGGTCTGCAACAATGCATAATTGGAGAAAGGTCTACTCCGATACCCAACGTGCTTCCAAAGCAATTGCATCAGCTGTGATAATGACTCTACAAGACACTTTCAATTTGTTTGGGAATCCTAGCCCACTAGGCACTTGCAGACTACCAGCCTAAAGCCAGTTTATTCCAGACACAACATCAAATTGCATGGCTAAATTGACAAGTCATACTTGTCACCAGTCATCAGCTCCTCTTTTCCATGACATTATTCAATACCCCTCTGGATAGATGAAACAAGGAAATGTAAGAGTGACACAGTGATAGATTCACAACAGCCATTTAAAGGAAATCACACCCAGAAAGAGATACACTTGAGGCATATTTCATTGAAGATCATACTTCCTATTATCAGTTGTCTTGCACACTATGTACAAAGGTCCTCATAATACATTTTTTTTTCTAAAAAAAAGAAGTGGTAGTCAGTTACTTGCAAACAGAAGAAGAAAAGGTTGGATTCAGCCAGCCCCAGATTTTTCTAGTCCCACTTTCTTGAGGAGAAAATTTGATTTTTCTGACAACTGACATGACTACTACACTTCCATCACTGAATTTAATGAAAATAAGTGGGCCTCCTAAATTTAGAAATAGCTTCTTGTATCTCCTCTGCATCAATTCCTCTCCTTTTCAATTGCTGTAGCATGCCACTAAGCTGCAATTAAGCACTTCTGAGCTTGCTTAATTTCAGGTTTTTGTATGATTTACTTCCTCTGGATCAGTAGAAATTTCAAAGAGGTTTCCAAAGTTAGACTTGAACCTAGAGACTTAAACATCCCTATAAGTCAATCTATTTGGTGGTATGTTGAATTCCATATATTTGTTCCAATACCCCAGGTGGATATTCAACTATTTCAGCTCATGCTTCGGTACCATGGACACCAACCCTGAAAGAAATGTTTCTTGGTCAACAACAGAATAATCTACCCAAATCCATAAGGCCTGATCTACTATAAGCAGTTCCTTCTATGACATTAGCAGCCTCCAACACTATAAACTATTTGCTGGTTGTTCAGTAGGCACTCTTTAAACAACCTGGTTTTCTACTTCCCAGTAATTAAAAGACTACTGTGCACACGCTATGTCAGAAGTTACAAATAGTGGTGGTTTATTATTGTGCTTATTTGACTTGGGACATTAGGTGTGAGAATCAAAGTTTTGGGAAGAAGCTTAATATATATGATAATGATTTTCAGTGATAAAATCTCAGCATTATAATCACTTGCAATCTAAAGACAAGATACAGCAAAGGATGTCCTCTATCTCCTTTGGTAGGAAAAAGAAACTCTCTTCATCCTTCTGACTGGTAGATAAACGATGTCTTTTAACTCTCTGGGTTCATTTATTAACTTTTGCAAATGCCTATCTAAAAATTCCACCTTGCAACCTCAAAATCGCCCTTAAGAGAATTGGCAATTAATTTCAAAAGGTGATTTCCCGGTCCACCCCAGGTTCTTTATTTGTTAAAACAGAACTTCAAAAACATTATTGCTCCATTTCAGCTCAGCTAATATTTTCTAGAAAAATTAGAGCCCATATTGTTCCAATATATTTTATATTACCATTTTTACAGGGCAGGATTCAAAAATCCCAGCAACTAGTTCTCTGCCCAGTTGCTGGGTGGGTGTGGCCATGGTGGCCATGGTCAACTGGAACTTCCAGTTTGGCCATTTTTTTGCCTTCCCCAGAGTCTGGAGGCTTCTGTTGGGCCTCTGGGAAGATGAAAACAGCCTTCCACAAGCTATGGAGGGCCTCCAGAAGCCAGAAACAGGCCCGTTTCTGGACTTCTGGAACTTCCAGTTCAGCTATTTTTCACCTTTCCCAGAGTCTGGAGGCTTCCCTCGGGCCTCTGGGAGGGCTAAAATGGCCTCTCCCAGGCTCCGGAGAGCCTCCAGAAATTGGAAACAGGCTGTTTCTGGACTTCCCAGAACTTCTGGTTTGGCCCATTTTTTACCCTTCCAGAACCTCCGTGTGGACCATGCAGTTACCTGAATCCAAAATGGGCCATTTGGAGACTCCTGGGAGGGGCAGGGTGGGTGGGCAGGGCCAGCCGGTTGGTTCAACTACCAGTTCAGTGAACGAGATGTAAATTTGACACCCGGTTCGCCCAAACCAGTCCGAATTGGTAGAATTCCACCCCTGCATTTTTAGCACACTTATTTATTTATTTTTGTTTAAAGTCTTTGGCATCCCTACTGACATTTGGAAAACAAAATAGCTGTTTCAGTGCTGTTGAATCCAGTGAGAAATGTGATAGTCATGTTCCCCCTCTTCTCTTCTAGACTAAAGGTGTCAAACTCGGTGTCACTGAGGGCCACATCAGGGTTGTATTTGATCTTGGGGTGGATGACCATGGCCATGGCCAGCTTGACATCATTTATGTCAGGACCTGTGATAGCCTGGGTGGGGCTGGGGTTATCTTTCTGCAGTCCTCTGCCACTGAAAACAGAGCCTGGCAGGCCCTCACGAGTTCCATTTTTGCTGGCAGAGGCAATACAGGCCAATCCTTTGCTATTTCCAGGGCGACCCCACAGGCCAGCTCTAAGCACTCCACAGGCTGGATTTGCCCTTCCCGGGCACCTCTGTTGACACCCTGTTGATACCCCAGTTCTAGACACATTATTATGGGATTATGGGATTGTACCCTTTGGATCTAAAGTCAAGAAATATAGATTATCTGCTCTGTAAAATGAAGTGCGCTTATTTCAAGACTCAGTTCCAAAATGTTGTTTTGATCTTGAATAGGCTTACAAGTTGGAACTTCAACGTATATGGATAGACAATGGGCTACCCAAGAATAACTTGGATTCAAAATCTGTGAGATTGGGAAATTCTAAGGAGTCTCATTTTTGGTCTGCATATATGTGTATGGGGAAAAAACCAAAACAGTGTAACTAATTCATCTCTCTCTATAAGAATAACTATATATAACATATATACATATACACACACGTACACACACACACACACATATTCAAAATAACCCAAACCTTACATAAAACATAGACAGAAGTCTCACTATTGTTGCTTGTCTTAGAATTATATTAATATTACCCAATGAATTCAATTTTGAGTACTCTATCAATATAACTTATTGTTGCATTTTAATTTTGTGAACTGCCTAATGTCCTTTCAGACTGTGGTCTTCTATGCACGTGAAATCATCATAGTAAGAACAACTATCACCACTACAACAAATCATATTTTGGGAAAAGGAATCAATTCAAAGCAAAAAAATTAACCACCAGAGATGTTTGCCTGCTTGCATAAAACGTTACAGTTTTTCCACAGAAAAAGCTCAGGCAGAACCCAGTTTTCAAAATAAAATTCTCCTTCACAGGTGGATTGCTACCATAATGTAAAAACAGTGCGCTTAAACAGATTTTCAAACGCAGGACAGGACTTCCTTCGTTTCTGCACGACTTGATCCCTGCTTCAAAGCTGCTAGCATTTTGCCGATCCACAGTAATGCAAAGCCTTTGACACGAAAGTAGCACATAAATAAATGAAGCGATACTTCCATCAAAAATTTTTGTAAGAATCAGAGGGACTCTATCAAAGGCCGCAGAGATCAAAGAGAAATGTTGTTTTCTCTGAAGTGTTCCCCGCCTTTCTTCTTAGAACTGCTTCTCACCAATAGTTAAGAATGCGGCCTGACTTCACCTGGTTTTCTATGGCCTGCCTTAAGGGCTGTAGTACTGCCTGAAGGGCTTGTAAGTTCAAGTGAGATAGAATGCCAATAATACCACCCAGATGTTATTATTTACTTTTATTTTCCTGAGTTCTGAGCAGCCAAAGATCACAAAAGGAATTTTCAAGCACCACACTGCATTCCTGCATTCTATTATCCAAATAATTTGAGGGTTGACCTCATTGCATCCATTATCATCATCATCATCATCATCATCCCAATCCCATACAGAACTAACTCATGATCCCCAGGTGGGGAGAAACAGCAGTCCGATCTGTTAAAGAGGAGCCATATTGGCTGATTCAGGTTCTCTGAATGCACAACCCTCCATAAATTGTTGGATATCCTGATAAGATGCTGTCCCCGGTATCACTCTTGATCTCTTAATTCTCATAAGTATGCTAGATATTGTTTACAAATGAACAGAGTTACAGTAACATCTCTGGTGAATGCATCACAAGAAAACATTTGTTTCAACTTAGCCTAGAAGGGAAGCACCATCAAATAATATATAATGAGTGAGAAGAGACCTGGATTTTCTCCTAAAGAGAGCAAAAACCTGTGAAGGACATAATATTGCCCATGCATAGCCTGGACGGGGTTGTCAAACTGGCAGTCCATGGGCCAGATACATCACACATAGGCCAAACAAAACATCATATGATGGCATCATGATGCGGCTAGTTTGACACTCGTGGCCTACAAAATCTTTTCTTTAAGAACTGAAGTTCTTTCACATTTGGGAGCAGGTGAAAGTGAATTATATCATTTGTAAAATGTGTTAAGTATTCTGGAAATTAGAGCCACATAGTGTGTTACTCCAGGCCACAAGTATGTATTCCATAAATAGCAGATGTTAAAATGTCTATACCATTAGCACTTATATTTTTATAGAGATAGTTTTCTTATGATTATTCACAGCAGAAACTTCAACCAGGCCAATAAACCCTACCTCTGTTAACAGAGTTCTACAGCCCTCTAGTGTCCATAAGCCATACACCCCAACTGAAAAGACAAGAAATGGTTACACTATTTGTAAAAAGTCTTTAATATCCGGCCCTATAACTTTGTAATTATATGTGTATATAGTGTATGTGTAGATAGACAGATATGGATGTTTCTGTATGCATGCATGCATGTATGTATGTATGTCCACACATATTTGTGTGGAGATATATATCTATACCGGAAGAAACCTAAATACCATATATATATATAATTCTCTATGTAATTACTGGGCAAAATTTATATTTGTGAGCCTTTGTTTCTCAGTTGCTTCCCATCTCTTTCACAATCAGTGCTATCCACTTTTGATTTTAAAATAAGCAATCTGACACCCGTTTTCAACAGAGATAGGAAACAAAACACCTATTTTGGTGGGAACTTTCTAAGCATTTCTGTTAAATTGCTACAAAGATAAATTTAAAAAATGGAATAAAGAAACAGATTTGGAAACAAAGCAAAACATAGTCTACAATTCTGAGAGAAACAGATTACATTAAATATATATATATAGTTATACAACCATCAAACTGAGCATTATTTTTTGGGATATCACAAATCCATGTTTTCTATTCCTTGGGGCCTTTTAAAATTAATTTCTTAATGCAAATTGATTGGAATGCCCCATTCACTTTCAGAATACACTGTTTTGGTTTTGGTTTTTACATTAAACATATCCCTCAAATAAGCACATGAAAATCTAGTAAGGTTTCAAACTGCTTTTTTTCCCTCCTTCTTTCTCTTTTTTCTTATTCTTATTTGGAATATAATCTGTGCCTCCAGTCATGTAAAACCATGTCAGTGACAAAATTTCATAATATATTGTGCTGAAACAAATCAAAGCACATTATGGCTTAAGATGAAGATTTGATTTGCATTTATGCCCTGCTTTGACAATGGCTGAGTTGCTCTAGGCTTTTAAGACTGTGAAAGTCTGAACAACCATTAAATTAGCAGGCAAGATATAGTCATTCTAATTCTCCCATCATACCCTGGACCCTTAAATGTCTTATATTTATTTGAGCCTGGGATAATGTAGTATAACAGAGCCAGTTTGGTGTAGTGATTAAGGCATCAGCTAGAAACCAGGAGACTGAATTCTAGTTCTGTCTGTGGTACAAAGTCAGCTGGGAGACATTGGGCCAGTCACTTTCTCCCAGCCCTAGAAAGCAGGCAATGGTAAACTACTTCTGAAATCTTGTTAAGGAAACTTCAGGGATTTGTCCAGGCAGTCTCCAAGAAATGACTGAACAGTATAGAATATTATAGAATTGGTGCTGTCTGAGCTTGCTTGCAGATGCTAAGAGAGTTTGGCTGTTTACTCACAGATGCTTCATTATCCACTGATGATGTTTTCTAAGGTAATGAAACCTCTGCAAGCAAGGAACCAATCTTGAGAACACCAAGGGCTTCACAATTCAACAGGACTCTCCTATGATCATGAATCATTCCATCAATATGAATAACACCAACGAGGAAATAGAAGCAGTAAACTTGGAGTATCAAACTCAAAGCCTGCGGGCTGGATCTGGTCCTCAGGGTACTTAGATCTGGCCCATGGGACCACCCTGGAAATAGCAAAGGACCAGTCCGCAGTGCCTCTGCCAGTGAAAATGGAGAGGGCCATGCACAGCTCCATTTTCACTGGCATAGGGCTGCAGGAAGATTCCCTCAGCCCCACCCAGGGCACCACAGGTTCTCCCTAACATGAGTGATGTCATGCTGACCATACCCACCCTGGCCACGCCCATCTGCCCTACCCCCAAAGTCAAACACAACCCTGATATGACTGTCAATGAAATGGAGTTCTAAGTTGCACTGACAGAGGGATACAATCAAGATCAAGCGAGGTACTAATCCCACTCTATAAAGCCTTAGTAAGACCACACCTAGAGTACTGCATCCGGTTTTGGTCACCACACTATAGAAAAGATGTTGAGACTCTAGAAAAAGTACAGAGAAGAGCAACCAGGATGATCAAGGGACTGGAGGCTAAAACACATGAAGAATGATTGCAAGAACTGGGCATGGTTAGTCTAGGGAAGAGAAGGACCAGGGGAGACAGGATAGCAGTCTTCCAATATTTGAAGGGCTGCCACACAGAGGAAGGGGCCAAGCTGTTTTATAAAGCACCTGAAGGCAAAGAATAATGGATGGAAATTGAACAAAGAGAGATTTAACCTGGAAATAAGGAGAGACTTTCTGACAGTGAGAACAATCAACCAATGGAACAGTTTTTGCCTTTGGAAGTTGTGGGAGCACCACCACTTGAAACTTTCAAGAACAGTTTGGACTGCCATTTCTCAGAAATAGTGTAGGGTCTCCCGCTTGGGTGGGGAGGGTTGGACTAGATGACCTATAAGGTCCCTTTCAACTTTGATTATCTGTTAATTCAGAGTTTGATGCCAAACTCGCTTTGCAATAGACTAACAACAAACAAATCTCTAATTTCAGGCATGAAGCTCATTAGGTGATTTGTTGATCAGGGTGATTCCTTACAATGTTGGCTTTTATGAATAAATAGGTTGGCTATGAAGAGAAAGGTGTTTGGGGAACATTGGGTCAATTTAAACACATACAGAAAATCTTTACTAATTCAGAAGGAAAGAACAAAAAAATATTTCATGTCAGTCCTGTTGCATCCTGGATATTAAAACTCTCTGTGCTATTTATATAAGTTCCTAGTGTGGATGTCTCTAACATCCCCACTGACTTTGATACACGATTAAATTATCCACCTACACAAAATTCACAGTGATGTTCACCACTATACTCGAATACTAATATGTCAGGAAAACATATGCAGCAATCCCAAATTTCAAAGTTCCTGGAAAGTGTTTGAAAATACCTATCAAGGCACCGGGCTTTCAACCAGCATGAATAGCAGAGTGTGGAGACATGGAAGTGTGAACCATAACAGAAGCAATTTAATTCCATTTCACATTCAGGCATAACACTTATATAAACAAATGAATTACCAGCATTTTGTGTGTGCGTGTGTGGGTACATGTGGGTGTCTCTGTAGGTGTGTATTTCCAATTAAAAAATAAATAAATGCCAAATTAATCACTAATGCTGTCAATCCACAGTCTAAACAGCAATATTAGACAGTTTGGAGTCCAATAGAAATAGTCCAGCCGTCCAATTTATAGAATAGACCTATGACCAACAATTGACCCCAAAAATTATATTGCTCAGTGAGTCAGTGGGTAAGTAAATTTTGCCCAATTTATGATCTTTCTTGCCACAGTTGTTACCTAAATCACTGCAGTTGTCAAGTTAACATGGTTGTTAGGTGAATCTGGCTTCCATACTGACTTTGCTTATCAGAAGTTTGCAAAAGGTGAATATATGATCCCTGTTGGCCTGTCACCTGCCAGCCCCTCCAGCAGCTGAATCAGAGGAGGAGGAGGATCAGCATCAGAGCAACCTGGGAGCTCTGAGGGGGAAGTGGGAATAGAGTTGGCAGAGAGAGGGAGGAGGCGGAGCCTGGGCCGTCCATCGGCCCTCAGATGGAGAGTCAATAACCCCCAGGTCTGGAGGTGGTTGATGAAGAAGAAGAGAAACATCTGGGTCCAGTGTCTGGTACACGGATGCGCAGGAGAGGGGAGGAGAGCAGAGTAGTGGAAATCCGTAAGCTCATTCTTGGGAAGGACAAGCTACTGTGCTAGCAAGGCCCCAACCTAGCTTTGGGAGTAAAAGGGTGGCAGACAATTATTCATCTTTGGGCCAGCGAGAGAAGAGGAGGAGGACGAGGAGGACGAGGACAAGGAGGAGGACGAAGAGGAGAGGGAGGAGGGGAGGAAGAAGAAGAAGAAGAAGAAGAAGAAGAAGAAGAAGAAGAAGAAGAAGAAGAAGAAGAAGAAGAAGAAGAAGAAGAAGAAGAAGAAGAAGAAGAAGAAGAAGAAGAAGAAGAAGAAGAAGAAGAAGAAGAAGAAGTTGTTGACTTCCAAAATAATGAATCATATGAGCTTTAATTCCAGTACTGTAGAAATACAGCCCATGGTTCTCCAGAATGGAAAGACCTTGATTAGCACAGAACAGAAGAATCCAAAGGTTCACCTTTGGTGTTCTTATGTATATGTTAACACTTAGGACAGATGCAGACCCATTGCTGTGCTGTCTGACTGCCGAAGCACAACAGTTTATTTTGCACTTGAAATTTCTGATAACTGTCGCCTGGGGTTCTCTACAGGGAGCTAACAGAAGGCCAGCTGTTATATTTACTACTGAGGAGGCTTATTCTGGCTTCTAAGGACAATTCTGTTAAAGATGCCACACTTTCAACCAACATGACAAAACAAGGCCAGGTAGACAATACAAAACAAGTGGCGATATGCACCTGTGTGCAAAGTTTGCCAAACACTATATATTTACACTTGTTTAAGAATGGCTAGTAATGAAGCACTGTATTTAAATTTTGGAGCAATGGTCAATAGCAATGTTACTTAGGTTAACTTCATGAAATTAATGAAATTGCTTGTTGTCCACTCTTTAGACTTTGAAGTTACAGTCACTTATCACAGCCTGTCAGATCAAAAGTATTTTCTTAATGATGCTATTTATACATTCTGTCTATTTATACAATTATATAATATAAGTGGTCTTTAGGAATCATTTATTTGTTGGCAAATAATTAATTAATCCATCAATGTATACCTTCTTTTTTCCCCCTTCTTTTTATGACCCTGTAAACCCTTGTATGAGATGGAGTGAGGGCAACTGAATGGAGTTGAGCGTTTACCCTTCCAGCTGTCTAGGCGGACTTCACAACGCCCTGATATAGAAACATCTGTTGCTGTCTTGGATTAAACTCTCAGCCTTCTGAATGGGAGGCAACCATCTTCACCACTAGGCCACCAATCAATTTATTCATTAATATATTAAAAAAAGCTATATGTGCAGATGACCAAAATGCCCTCTCTAAGGCTGTTCCTGAATTGTTGAGTTCTGAGGACATTTTTTTTACTATTCCAGTATACTAAGTGTCCAGTCCATTCAGTCTCTGACCAGTATAGAATAGATCACTATACAACATGCCCTAGCTTAGATGAGATCTGATCAGTGTATGCTGCTTCTCAATATTACGTTCAGTCCAAGCAATAAAACTGGAAAGCACTTGCTCATCAGTTCTAAATCGCCTAGTCTTTTCAGATCTTAACAATGATAAGGATGCTTAGATTCATAACGTTTTCTCCCTATCCTTTCCTATCCTTCCTAAAATGATAGACTTGGTTCAACATATTAGAAGAAGCAAACCATTGATGCTATACAGTTTGTCTCATTTAATTAGGCACTGTACTGGTTCAATATTGCTTCAACATGACGACCATCATCATTTATAGTCCAATTTACAGGAGAACAGTGATCATTTTCTCCTGGCAAAAATATATGATATTATAAAAAGATCTAAGACTTCATGTAACATGGAGGTACAGAAGGCTATTCTTGTTTAAAATAAAAAGATTGAGTTTGCTTATGATCAGAATCACCTCTGAATTGAATTAAGCACCCAGAAACGAAGCTGTGACCTATCATCTTACTGAATCCTGACTTTTCAGCCTAAAACTTTCCTTTAAACACTTAAATCCTATTTCAGGCAGAAATGTCCACTACAAAAGTCTTTACATTGAATGTCAGACTAGGTAAGGAGTCCAAGATATATAACCACATCTTCGCTGACTCATTTTTAACAGGTCTTTAAAACATAGA